>PVKS010010831.1:0-58726 GCA_004027875.1 Aplodontia rufa
TAGGTCACATCATAAGCATTTTCAATATAAATAATGACACCAATGCTAACAATAATAGACACTTTTATTGAGTTCTTAATACTCACTGACCACATACATTATTTTCTTTTAATTCTGACAATCTTATAAAGTAAGTGTTATTATTATCCCCATTTTAGAGCTGAGGAAGACTTCAGACCCATAGCTGGGAAGGGGTAAAGAAGGGATTTGAACACAAGGGAATATAATTCCGTTGCACGGCCAATCTTCTATATTTGTATTTGATGGTGCTTTGATTTATTCCTTTCATATCAACCAACTAGTAGGTGTTATCAGCTTAGGCTTTTCCTGCTTTTTAAAATAATATTTTAAAGCTCTGACCATTTGTTTACCACTCCCTTTGAATTATAACTATAGCCCCAAAAGACTGAAGTCAGAAACTAATGCTTTCTGTTTTTCCCTTAAGAACCTCCTCTAAATCAAATTTGGTTTTCCTAATTTATTTCATTCATCAAGAGCACTGTCATTTATAAATGTCACTGTATATACTATAGCCATATACATAAAAAAATGTTCTTCATAGGTATAAGAACAATTTCACTGTATTTGGGATTTTTGGGAAAAATATAGGACCCAGAAAATAAGCAAGGGATTGGAAGATGGGAGGAGGGAGGTAGAGGGCTATGGGGAGGGAGATATTGAACAAATCGTATTGCTGAATTGTGTGCATCTAGGAATATGTGACAACTAATCCCAACATTATGTAAAACTATAATGCACTAATAATATATATGTATATAGGTATGTGTATATATGTGTGTGTGTGTGTGTGTGTGTGTGTGTGTACACACACATATATGAATGAGTAACCCTGAGTTACTTTGTCTCTGTTGATTGGTGTTTTCTGCAAGAAGACTGGGCTTTATGGGCCAGCTTCTTCCCTTGCTACAAGTGGCAGCTGCTACTCAACTCAGCAAACTATTAACCTTCAAGAATGTGGGTCCATTGCTTCCAGTGTCCAAAATTTCAAGAGAGTTAACCATACGGATTTACAAGTGATTTTCCAGTTTTTAAATGTCAGCAGCAAATTCACAACTACTGAAGACACTACGTGGCTCACTTTGTAAACTCATTTTTGCCTTAATATTTGTAAGACTAATTACCACTGCAAGTGGGATTCTGTGTGGGTATGATTGATAGGGTCATTACATGGAAATCACAGAGAAATGGGCCTTGATCTAAAATAAGAATTTATTTTCTAATAATGTTGATCAAAAATAGATGTAGAGGGGTGGTTTTCTGGGATGTTCAAGTGTCCGTTGTATGATTTCTCTGCTGGAACAGTGTAAAGAGGTCCAGGCAGCTGATGGATGGGCTGTGAGGCTTTGTAGCTCTGTTGCTACCCTGAGCTACTTCAGATCAAAACCATGTTTCTTTTATTTAGGTTTCATTTCAGATTGGATTGGGCATTCAACATGAGACGTTTGGTTTCACATACCATGTCATGCATGGAACACCTGTATCTTTTCTGGTCCATTAATGTTATTGGGATGTCTTTTCCAAAGGACAATGTTCCAAAGGCTGTTTATTGCTATTCTATACTTCCTATCTCTCCATTTGGCCTTGCCCTGTATTATTGGTCTGTGTTCCTCAAATCCACCCAGCAAGGGTCAGCTTGGCTTAGCTGCACCTCTGCTGATAATATTTTATGTGAAAATAAATGCAGAGACTCTGATAATTTACACTTGTTCAGAAGAAACCATAAGGAGAAATCAACACCTTATTATACATTTAAAAATTGCTATAAATCTGGGATCTGGAAATGAGGAGTTTATTTTCCTCTGTTGGTGTTTTCTGTCCCCATGAAAACACAATTGGTATAACTCTGAAATGTGGCTATTTAGGCAAAAATAATTTGGCCAATTAAACCAGATGCATCAATTAATTCAATGACAATAATAAGTCAAACATTTAGCTTTGGCTTCACATGGAAGCATTCACAACATCAACATCTGTTTTATTTTTGACAGTAGTGTCTGATCCTCCATGTATCCATCTAACACTTTCAGTAGATCTTGACTTTAATATGAAAGTTGCCCACGTCTTCAGATCTGTGAAGGGCAGATTTTAATCATTATTCTGAGAATGCTTTTTCTTCCATAAGAAAATGAAGTACAAGGCTGCTTTCTGTTAAACTGCTTATTTTAGCCATGAAGATAAGCCCCAGCCATTCTCTGATGCTGAAATATTCTGGTTTGGAAACTCTGTACAGCTTGTTCTTGGCTGGGAGCCATAATCACACTGAAGAATTCACTTGAATATTCTGTTTTCCAATTGTTTGTTTGCAAAGTCTAATCTGGGAGAGGAATCAACATTGTTATCAGGACTTTTCATGTGCAAAGCTTTTGCCAGGCATATAATATCTCATTTAATCCTCACAACTGCCCAATGGGGTGAATGAGCATTGTTTACCCACATGGGAAGCAGGCCCAGAGATCCACAGATCAGATCAAGGGCTAGAGTCAGGGAAATTGGCGCCAACTTTCATACATTTTCTACTGCATAATGAAAATGATGGGTGAAAGAAGAGGAATCACTATAAACTTAGGTAATTCAAAGTGAAATTCAGGAAACCCATTATGAAACTATCTCCTTGAATCATAATTCCAGTTACTCATTAAACTGTAGAGAGAACTGAGTACAAACATCTGGTGATTAGTCTCAAAGTAAATCTGTGAGACAGAAAGTCACTAAGTCCTGTCATTACAGATGGTAACAACCACTGACTTTGGCTGTTGGATTGATCATCAGCAAATAACTTCTGGCCATGTGTGTCCATCAGTTGTTGTTGTTTTTTTTTTAAAGAGAGAGAGAGAGAGGGAGAGAGAGAAACAATTTTTATTTAGTTTTTCATGCAGCCTTTGTTGCTCCAAGACTTTGTTTTGTACGTGGTGCTGGGGTTTGAACTCACACACCCGTGCATGCTGGGCAAGTGCCATAACCACTGAGCCACCGCTCCAGCCCCTGCATCCATCAGTTTTCAGTGAACTTTAGGATTTTTCTCTTCCCCAATTTGTACAAACTGTGTATGCTTTCTCTGATAATCCCGATGAGTACTCAGAGCTGATATCCCAAAGCTGATATTCCAATTATGCATTTATTTTTCCTTGATGTTTAGACAGTATGTTGAATCAACTTTCCATCAAGAGCCTCTTCAGTGCTTTCATCTGAGAAGTTCTTAGAGCTGTATTCAATTCAACTCTCTCGCTCACTTCCTTCCCCTATCCCCATCACTGTGTTGAAAAATCCTTTTGCATCAGCATTTATGCAGCATATAATTTTTTTTCTCTCATCAAACAGGCACATTTGGATTTACTATTTCACTTGAACAGTTGGTGTTTACTGGCAGCAACAAGAACAGAATTTATAGCAGCAAATGGAAGCTGAACTCGCATGCTGGCTTTGCGCTGAAGAACTTTGTGTTTGCCATTTCCTAATTGTGAAAACAATATGTCCAAGATTTTGCAGTCATCAGCATTCTGATGTAACGACTTCCATCTGGTCAAAGGGAAAAAAAATCTCAGAACCTCTATCTCTTTGAATTTAAGTCTAATCCAGTGCAAAGGTAATCGGTTTAGGAGGAAGTTGAAAGACGGGAGAAATTCAGATGGAAAAACATTCTGAAAATTGTAACATCCATTTTCCCAGAGGATAAGGTTCCTGATGAGCAAACAGGGATAGGTAGGGAGAGAATTTGCCATTATCTTCTTAATGGGAGCGGCTCTAACTGGAACAAGATGACAGGATTACTTTAAGGTGAGAGAAGATAAAGAGAGCAGGATGATTTGTGGGACGTTCCAATTGGAGGTAATAAGAAGTCAGAGGTCCACAGAGACCAAGCAATTGGAGAATAATACCGAGGCGATGGAGGCCAACAACGTGGTAATAAGAAGCGGTTTAACATCCCATCTCGTCCCATCTGGCATTAAGAATTTGGCCCTGGCTGTTGAAATATGAAGCTCCTGATGGCCCTCACACTCTTGCAGTGACCTTCCTCACTCATTAGCCAGGAGTTGAAGCAGAAAGAAATGTACCATAATATTTCAAGTGCTTGATTTGCATTTTTCCGTATTTATTGATTCAACAAACATTTATTGAGCATTATATTTGAATGTTAGGAATGGAATTAGGTGCTGAGGCTATGAGGTCATGTGCATTTCTTGGTTATAGATAATTAAATAAGAAACATAAAAGATGCAAAGAATGGTCCCAGTTCTGAGTTGTTTCAGCTCCAACAATCCAGGAAGAAGTCTTTTCTATTATCTAGGCATCTTTATGTTTCATATTAATGTTTTCATATTTTATATTCATTTTTTTCCTTCCTGAAATGAGAATGTAAAGAAAACAGAATTATAGAAATAAACTCATAGTTGCCCTTCACTCTATGGAATAAATGAGCTCTTGGCAGGAAGGGGACTCTGTGCAGGATCTCACAATCCCTGCACAGCAACAGCACCGTGAACATATTAGTTCTTATAGCAAGAGTCAGCCCTTCATGTAGCAGACCCTGAATTAACAGGTGTTGACTGACCAAACAGAGGAAGCCGGACAGAATTGTTAAAGGCTAAGGCATCATACCTCCAGAAGGCTTTCAAAGGCAGCAACACAGGAAGGAAACTGGGGGGCAGTTGCCTCCATCTGCCTCTCTCCGCAGCTCCACATCATCAGCAGATGTGCAAATGGCCTGGATTCTGCCCAGCTGGAGGCCTCCAGTTCTGGGCATCAGGGCCCCCTTAGTCCTATCCCACCCTCACCATGGTTCTTTCACAGTATCGATACCAGTTTGGTGGAAGTCAAGTTCATGTCTTCCAGAGACTAAGAGTGAAACCGAGGGACGCTAAGGCATGCACAGTGGGCACATTTTATTTTAAGAAAAATAACAGAAAGCAAAGCCTAGGGAGGGAGAAGAGCAGACTTCCCCCAGAGTGCGAGAAGGGGACACAGCCAAAAAAGGGGTTAAATTTGCCCCTTCTGTAGGATTTTCTCCCTTCAATTGGTCATCCTCTCCCTTCCCCCATACCTAGGACATGGGCATGGGAAATTCTGGTTGGGTCCAGGCTTGGGTTTGCGCCTCAGGCCTCAACAGAAAGAATGTGGCACCTTGCTCAGCAGAGGGGAGTGACTGCATCTGGACCCACCTTGCCAGACCCTTTTTACTAGCATTGGGGTTGTCAAATTGATCTTAAAAGAAAAAGAACCAGCCTTCCCTTGGTTGACGCAAACATTCTATCTACTCTGACTGCCTAATTTTCCCCCTGTCTCAGTATTGCCCTCTCTGTCACTGTTCGCTTCATCCCTATGCTCCGTGGGAAAGCCAAGCAAAGTCCAGAGAGGAAGTGGTAGACTCTTGCACTTACTCCAGCTCCATAGCCCCAGTTTATGTCAGTCTTGCAGGGACAGCTGTAGGAAGACAGAGGATTCCTGGCTTGCCTGTGAGCTGGTCCTCACCCAGATGCACAGAGCACAGGCTCCCTTATCCTCACACTGCCCTGGGTCCCACCTTGCCCACTAGGGCTGAAAGTGTGGCTTCTTCCGCATTATCAAGTCTTGGGTAACTGTGCGTGGTATCTGACCTCTCCACTTCAGTGGTGATTTCTGTCTCTGGGACCTCCCTCAATTACTTCTTCTGCTACCTGGCTTTTTCAGACCAACCTCAATTTATCTATCATGTTTCCTAAAATGGAAAGCAAATGTGCTGATGTGTGTATGGAATGGAATAGTAAAATGAGACTTTCCTGTTGTCTCAGTGTTAGCAGAGGTCTGAGGGCTGAGGACAAATGTTAAATGTGCTTCTTTTCTCATAGATGCAACTTGCTAAGGGATGGCCTGAGCCCTTCACAGCCTCAGAGATATAGGAGGAGGTTTGCAAGTTGAGGAGAGTAAGGGTTTCATCAGAGAGAACGTGTAAGCTGCTGAAATGCTTCCTCTTCCCCTGTTTTTGCCTCATCTTAAGCAAATCAGAATGGGGGAGCTTCAGAGAACCACTGCAGACCACTGGATTTGGGGGAATACAGGGTGCATTGGTTGCTATTGCAGCTAAAATAGATAAGCTCAAATGTAGCAGTTTAAAAATAGCAAAATGACTATCTGACAGTTCTGTAGTCGGAAGTCCAGTGGGCTCAGCTGGTTTCTCTGCTTGGAGCCTCATGAGGCTGAGATCAAGGTGTTGGCGAGCTGCATTCCCTTCTGGGGGCTCTAAGGGAGAATCCATTTCCAGGCTTGTGCATGTTATTGGCAGAATTCAGTTCCATTCTGCTGTTGGTCCGAGGCTCCTCTTTCCCTATGGGTTGTCAGCTAGGGCTGCCATTGGCTCCGGTTCTTGCAAGAGGGCCCCTACATGTCAGAGCCAGCAAGAGCGCGTGAAGCCTGCTCTGCCACTTCTCTCCGACTTCAGGTGGGAAATGTTCTTTGCTTTTAAAGGTTCATGTAATTCTATTGGACCCACTCATCATCCAGGAGAATCTCTTCATCTCAAAATCTGTTACCTTAGTCATATCTACAAAGTCCCTTTTGCTGTCTAATGTAAACCTCACAGATCCCAGGGATTAGGGCAGGTATCCAGGGGACATTCTTCATCCTTACACATAGAGATTGGTACCTGAAAAAGTCAGAGGGTGGCCACTGGGCAAGAAGGGGGACTGTGGCTGGAGCAAGTTTCACCTCCACTGATCCTGTGATAAAAAGGCTGATGTCAGGAACGGAGCTTGGGGTTCCCCCCAAGAGGACCACCAGGAGGCAGAGGCCATTCCAGCACAAGGAAGTTAGAGGTGGAACACAAGAGGCCAGGGGCTGGGGGGAGTCATAAGCAACCTGCTGGAGCAGACACCTGTCTGAGGAATCTACAGTGGGCGTTCCCCCATGGGTGTTTCTGAGGAGCTCTAACGACTCCCCTGAGACAAGCATCAGAGCAGACACTTCCACACCCAGAAAGCTGCAACTGGGCCTTGCATCCCTAATGCTGTTCTGATGCTAGAAGTTCCAAAGGCAGCAGATGAATCAAAGAAAAGCAGGAGAAAAGCAAGGTGGGAGTAATGAGCCGCTTAGCCGTTCTCTCTGCCCCTTTCTCCAGCTGGGCCATCTGAGGTGGCAGATGCAGGAAACTTGGAGTTAGCAGTTCAAGCTTTGACAGTAGGCTGAACTGGACTTGCAAGATCTCCAAACAGGAAGTGCTTCTCATTTCCAGAAAGGGGCATGAAGGTTATGGCTCTACCTAGGATTGAATCCCCAAATGGGGAAACAAGTTGACCAGGCAGTTGCGAGGAAGAATGAAGTTGCTTTCTGCTTGCTTTTTCTCGTTTAATATATCAGACATACAAATGACCCAACCCTTCTCTAGCAGCTCCTGAGTTCTGATTGCCAATGGCTCTCTAGGGGAAGGCCCCCTCATCTCCATTAGTGGAACTCAAAATCTTGTTAAAAGGATTGATTACAGATTAGCAATTGCATTGCAAAACCAGAATATTAAGTTTTTATGTGATATACTATTTCTGTGAAATAATGCCCTCTCACTACCATATTGAATACAATAAATTATTGGATAGCTAGTGCTGTGTAGAAAGAATATTTTGACTGGCCAAGTAGAGCTAAATTTTCTTGATGTGTGGTCTTTGGACTACACGTTCTGTGATCTCATGGAAAGAGCATCAGACTAGTTGTTCTAGAACTGGGTGTCCCACTAACACAGTGCACACAGGAAGACCATTCATCTTCTTGAGCCTCAGTTTCTTCATGTATAAAATGGTAACAGAATGTCTGTCCTGCCTACCTCATAGTATTGTAGAGAGAATCAAATGACATTATGGTCATGAAAATACATTTCTAAATTGTAACCAGGATGAATAATAAGACTTATTATATGCTTTTACATATAGTTATAGCAGGTTATACATTTTTTTAAAAAAATCTAGGACATCTTGCCTAATGGACTCTTTCTGGAAGGTGATACATTAAAAAACTGGTGACAATAGTTGCCTCCAAACAGAGATATGATGAGAGGGATGAGGAAGAGAAGGACTTACTTTTCATTAGATGCCTTTTGTACCTTTTGAGTTAAAACCATGCGTATACATTCAAACCAATAAAATTTAATAACCATTTGAGAAGTTGAAGAAAGAAGATACATTTGTTCTTCGGAATACATTAAACATAATCTAATCTTTCTATAAAGGGACATTTTAGGATCTTTATTGCTTTGGGGCTAGATGAGATGATTTGGTTGATGCAACTAGCACATAACTTGGCACACAATAGGTGTTCAGAAAGTGGTAGTGCCCTTAGCTTTGAGGTCATTGGTACAACTATCAACTCCCACTGAGTTAGCTATATACAAGGATATAGCTAATGGGATGCTGGATATTAGAAAGTTTGTTGGGTTTTATGGGATGTTGAACACAGATGGTAAGTGGAATATGCCAGAAAGTTGATGAATCATGTGGTAAGCTAGTGGAAAAGGTGAGTGGAGCCAGAGGGGGCAAGAGAAGAGAATAGGTCTGGAGAAAGGCAACTACACTCATTATATCATGTAATTCTCTTTTCAGTTGCTGATGTTTCCAGAATGTTAAGTGCATTTTGCAAGTTGGAGTTATTCTGATCTTCATGCTATTAAATGCTTATTAAATAACAAATAACTTGAAATCTCATTAGCTAGACTGTGGAATCTTTTTTTCAAATTTATGATTGCTCTTCATTTTATGGTGAGGAGCAGTGAGTCCATAAATCAGAACCCTTTATGGGAAGCTGCAACACCTAGCTCTAATGCCAAGACTGAGAATTTGATAGCACGGCTGTTAAAAATTAAGATCCTTCAAAGACGGCAGTGCATGCTCACAGGAATGCCCGAGGCAGCCAGACACCATGTCTCCCTTTTGGTTTTAATGTGCTTGCCTTCATTCTGTTATTCTCTTATATGGTAGGACGCTTACAAAGCAGGGAGAATGAAAACAGAACCAAAACTGGGAAGAACCACCCCGTGAAGAAATCATCACCAGTGCTAAGGCACTGCTGCTACTGTTGGGATAGCTGTGGACCAATTTGAAAGCTTGCTGCTCCAAGTGTGCTCCCCAACCAGCATCATCAGCATCCCATGAAGCTCATTCCCAGTGCAGAATTCCAGGTCTTACGCCAAGACCTATGAAGACAGGTGGTTCTCACAAACAGCAAATTTCCAGAAATACTGGTTGAAATGCAGAAAGATACGGATGAAAAAGAAGCATGCGTTTAGCACAGAATGAGAAATGGTCAGTTTTTGATTGTTCTTGAGGATAATTAAGGAATAACTTTGGCCAAAAATATATGATGGAAGTTCTTTTTTACCCTCAGAGAGAAGGATTTGGGGCCTTTGTCAGGGCGAGGGTAAGGCCCAGGGACCTAGGTTCGAGGACCCAGCAGATGAGGGCGATGGAAATATTTCTCATCATTTGGAGGTAGCCATAGCCATTGCCAGTGCATTGTGCTCTTTGCCAACCCATTTGGCTCTCTCTCTCTCTCCTCATCTCTCTGTCTTTTTCATAGTTCTTTTTTTTTATGTACAGTTCAAATTAGAAAGGCACACTGCCATGGGCTGGCGCGGTGGCTTGGTGGTTACGGCACTTACCCAGCATGTGCGAGTACAAGGGTTCAAACCCCAGCACCCACGTACACAACTGTGTCAGAGCAACGAAAGCCATGGGAAAATCTCAGTAAAAATTGATTCTGTCTCTCTCTTTCTCTCTCTCACTGTCCTTCTCCCTTTAAAAAAAAAAAAAAAGGCACACTGCCAACAGGTAAGGGCAGTGGGCGCATGCTCACAGTTCATGCTTATGACCTAGAGTAGGCACACTGAATCTGAGTCTGACTATGCACAAACCACAACGTAGCTAGTTCTCAGCCTTTTCTCTACACTAAAAGCAAAACATGAAATAGCATGGCCTGCTGGAAGTCTCGGTGAGGAAGACCAATTGTTGCCATTTTGGAAACTGCCCCAACAGCAATGGAGTCATTTAGGGGCCACAGGACTTAAAGAAGGAAATAGAAGAAACAGCAGCTCAAAATGAAGTTTCTACCACTTGGCAGCTAATTAGATGCAGAATCCAGCGGACACTGAAGGTCCCATTCTGATGACTAGATGAATGAAGATATTAGCTGAAGAAGGGAATCTACTAACAAATGAGGTGCCAATGAAATAGAGCCCCTCAGTTACAACATAGGACATTGAAGTCCCAGGATTTTCTTCACAGGATTGTCTGATTTTGGAATCAATGCTTCCATTTGACACGAAGGGCCCTCCAATTTAAAAGATTTCATCTATTAAACACTCTCCATTTTAAACATTATACATTTTATGCACTTTTAATTTTCCCATTTTTTATTCATTAAAGTCCTTCTGATTAGTGTGAGAAAATGTGTGTGACCATTGAGGTTTTATAATCTCAGATAAAAGGAAGCTCGACCATTTAGTTGATACGTAACATTTTCCATGTATGATTTTGGTTAGAAAATAACTCAGGTATTTACCCTTCACGTGAACATGAATAAGGATCTAATGTTAATATGGGTGAAAGTTCCCAGGGCTGTAGGGCAAGAAGACCAGAAGACAAAAGGGACAAAATCCAGAAAAGCTTTGCTAATGTTTCTCCCATGAGTGCTCCCCATTGAAGAGCTCAACTCAGCTGAAGGGAAGAGGCTTGAACATCCACAGCTGGAAATGCTCAGTCGTTTCCCACTAGGAAACAAACCAGAGAAACAAGAGACACCAGCAATCAGCTGGTGACTATTTTGAATCTTGGCAATAATAAAATAACAAAAAATAAATCTCAGCTATCACTTCCACTGTGGAAGGCCTTCATCATTCTTATTGTAGGGGGGCCAGATTAAAATTCATTACAACAAATAATATCTCTTGGAAAGTGCCTATAGAATAAGCCAGACTATCACCACTCCAGCCAGGTTTATGCCATATTTTTGGTGATTTAAGAAATTCTATTACAACAGATGACATTTCTTAGAGTGGAAATTTACTTATGTGGAACCAAAGTCTTAACTCCTTCAGTAAGTTTCGGTTGGCAGAGATGGAAATTCTTCTCAGGCATTTCAACCACAGTGATTTTTAGTAAGATTTGCAAATAAAAAAAAAACTCTTAATGGAGTAACATTTCAGGTGTATAAACTACGTAAAAGACTGAGTTCTGAGTTGGAAGCTTTGGAGACTAATGTGGCAGCTGTTGTGGGAGAATGATTATTTGGGTCTCAGCTTGAAGTCTGTGTGAGTCTAGGTGCAGCCATCTTGGATTTGTGTCAGTAGATTCTCATGGGTTACGACAACTGGGTGAATATGCTACTGTGATTCAATGTTAATAGGAACTAATATGTGGTTTAGTGAGCAAGTTAGAACTGTTTCACATTAAAATGACTTTACAGCAGACAGTTTTATAAGGAGAATGGAATGAATTGAACATAGTCACTTCAATTAAAATATCTTTTATATTCTCTCTGTTCCCTCAGAGCTGATGACAAACCTAGAGAAGCATGCTAGAACAAGTAGACCGGAAAATTGCATTCTTCTGGTTCTCACTTTGCAGGCACAATTCAAAGGGCTTGCCTCAAATATCTTTCTGCATGTTTTCTATTTGCTTTTCTTCTCTTCTGTCTTAGTCTATTTTGTGTTGCTATAACAATATACCTGATGCGGAGTCATATATAAAGAAAAGAGGTTTATTTAGCTCATAGTTTTGCAGGCTCTAAGTCCAAGAGCAGGTGGCCCCATCAGTTTGGTTCCTGATAAAAAGACCTTTTGGCTACATCACAACATGTTGTAAGGCATCATATGGTGGGAACATGAGGTGGGGTTAGAGGGAAGAGATAAGACAGGAAGTAAGAGTCTGGGGAGGGGTCAGGTTCACTGTTTTATTTCAGGATTTTTTTAAAGAGAGAACGGGACAGTGAGAGAGAAAAAGAATCAATTTTATTTATTTTTCATGTGGCTTTCTTTGCTCCAACACTTTGTCGGTTATGTGGTGCTGGAGTTGGAACCCGCATCCTTGTGCATGCCAGGATATTATGGGTTCTACAGGGAATTAATCCACTCCCACCAGATAGCATTAACTCATTCAAGAGCAGGGAGCTCCCCCAAGTCCTAATTATCTTATTCTCTTAGGTCCTACCTCTTAAAGGTTCTACCACTTCAGCAGCTTCACTCAGGGGACCAGGCTTCCAGTACATGAGCCTTCAGGGAGGAAAAGGACCATATCTAACCCACTGCACCTTCTCCATGCATCCGCCAAATTTGGTAAGATCAAAGAATGAGAGATGGAGAAAGAAGAGGAGAAAGGGGCTAGGGACAAGAAACACCCTCCCAGGGCATGCCCACAGAGTCCTACTTCTTCCAACTAGGCCCCACCTCCTAAAGTGTCCACCACCTCCCACTATTTGTCATCAAATTATTAATCCACTGGTGAGGGCAGAGGCCTCAATCACATCCCCAAAGCCCTGCCTCTGAACATGGCTGCATTCAGTACCAAACCTTCAATAAGTGAGATTTTGGGAGACATTCCAGGTCTAAACCATAACAGAGGGTACTTCTGTTTCCTGCACTGTGATCATGGAAGATCTCTTTCACTCAGCAGGAGAGAAACACAAGGAAGGGAGAGCTTAGCCCCCAGTGATTTGACACAAGAGCAATCCAGGCAGAAGGAATGGTAGGTACAAAGACTCTCCAAGGGGAGAAGGCTTGATTTATCTAAGAACATCAAGCATACCCATGGCCATGTCCTTGGACACCCCAGAATGTGAGAGAGAGTGGTAGGAGATGAAATCAGACGCAGCCAAGGCCAGATCATGGGCAGCTTTACAGACTGTCACAGAGACTTTGACTTTGACACTGAGTGAGATCAGAAACTATCAGTATTTTGAGGAGGGAAATAATGGAATATAACTTATATTTGACAAAGATCACTGACTCCTGTGTGAGGCATGAATTTTAGGGTGCAAGAGAAGAACAGAGAGACAAATCTGGAGACTATTGCAAAAGCCCAGACAAAAGACGATGGTAGGGGGTGAAATGATGGAGGAGGTGAAGGAGGTGAACGGTGGTCAGGTTCTGGATGTAATTCAAAGTTTGAGGCACTGTGATTTGCTAATGGATTCAACGTCGTGTGGGGGAAAGTGGTTGGAGTCAAGGATAATCACAACAAAATTTGGGGCCTGAGCAATGTTGATAGGAATATTGTGGCAGAATATCCTGGATTGTTCTTGGGGGATGCAGAATCAAGTGCTTGGTTTTGGATTTATTATGTTTAAGAGGATTCGATACCTAAGAAGGGATGCAGGATGGGCAGTCTGAGATTCAGAGGGTGGGTCCGGACTACACCGATCAACTTGCTCATCACCAGCAGAAGATGCTTATTTTGAGCTGTGGGATTGGATGGGCAAATAGAGGGCTGAACTCATGGGCACTCAGCACTTAGTGCCACAGGCAGGATTAGGCTGGGATGTAGATAAGAAGACTGCAAAGGAGCAACCAGAAAAGGGTGAAGAAAGAGCCACCCAGGGAAGAAAGCACCCTGACAAGGTAGTGTTCTGTAAACATAGTAAAGAGAGCATTTTGAGACACAGAGTGACATCTGAAAGAGGAGGGAAAACAAGGACCAGGACTTGACCACCAGATTAGGCTCTGTGATGGTCTTTCAAAGTGCAGATTTATGCAGTGATGGGGAAAGAAACTGATCTGAGAAGAGAAGAGGTAGAAATAGCAAGTAAAGACAACTCTTCTGACAAGTTTTGTCTAAAGGCCCATCAATGTTTCTTTGGTGATGGAAACTGGGGAAGAACACAAGGTGGTGGAGATTGTGGGTATGGACCCATTTCTTCATCCTTCCCTATAGCTCCATTCTTTGCTTTGCAACTTCACCTGCTGGGCTGGAGTGGTGGCTCCGCGGTTACTGCGCTTGCCTTGCTTGCATGAGTCTGCGGGTTCAAACCCCACCACCTCATACACAACGAGGTATCAGAGCAACGAAAGTCAAATGAAAACTAAATAAAATTGATTCTCTCTCTCTCTCTCTCACTATCCCTCTCTCTTAAAAAAAAAAGTTATCTGTCATGCTGCATCATTTTATAAACTGCTTTAAAAAAACCAGACTTTTGTAACAAACCCCAAAGTCAATAATCTTAAGCAATGTATTTTTGGAAGATTGCCTCTGTTTTCTGCTTGTTTACATTATATAAAAGAATATCTTCTCATCATATAAAGAATGCTCTAGGGGCTGGAGCAGTGGCTCAGCCTTTACAGCACTTACCAGGCAAACACAGCATGTGGGTTTGAACCCTAGCACCATGTACGCAAGAAAGTGTCCGAGCAACGAAAGGCACAAGAAAAACTAAATAAATCCAGAGTGGATTATGCAGTGGAATTACATTTCTAAAATACAATTTCATTTACTCAAAGTATATTCATCAACATGCTTGATCATTTTCCCAGAATGTTCTCCAATATTAATCCATTACTTTAGAATTTTGAAACAAGAATTCATCTCCAAGTACCATTATCCTTTGTAAGGGTTTTGTGTGCTCTCCGCCCAGTTTTCCCCCAATGGTAACATTTTGCAAAACTATGGTATAAAAAAGCATCCATGATATCGACGTTGCATCCATCTATGGGTTTTATTCAGATCTCCTGGGTTGAATTTGTACTCATTTGTAATTTTGAAGGATGCAGAGTACTCCATTGTATAAAGAATATATCACATTTCTTAAACAATTTCCTGATGTTCGGCGTTAGTATGTTTTCAGTTTTCATTATACTATATAAAAGTTCCACAAATATTTTAAACTAAATATTATTGTGTACATTTGTTTTTATAGATTCAGTTACTGAAAATGGAAATACTAGGTTAAAGAATTTAACTGTTTATAAAAATTTTTATTAAAAAAGTGAAGCCTAGCAGGAAAAAAATCTTTTTTTTTTTAAGATAGAGAAAGAGAGCGAGAAAAAAGAGAATCAATTTTTATTTATTTTTTTAATCTGGCCTTTGTTTCTCCAACATTTAGTTGTGTATGTGGTGCTGGGATTTGAATACAGGTCCTTGTGCATGCCAGACAAGTGCTCCAACCACTGAGCCACCACTCCGGCCCCCAGGAAAAATCTTTTTTAATAATTAGACTTTAATAATTCTTTCCAACATGCATTAACATGATCCTGTTAACAATACTCTCTGTAGGTCAAGAACCGTATGTAGCTACCATTGAGTAACATTCCATTCTTCAGTAGCTTTAAACAGTAACCATTTATTTCTATAGACATGCATGGGTACATGCCCCACCCTTCACTCCCCAGCCCCATGTGCAGTACGTATACACACACACACACACACACACACAATTCATTTTCTTGAGCTTCCATAACAAATTATCATAGACTGGGTAGCTTAAACAACAGAAATTATTTTTCAAAGCTCTGGAGGCTCAAAATCTGCAATCTGGTGGTCAACACAATCAGGTTCTGGTGAGACCTTGTTTTGGTTTGAATGTGGGTTGTCCCCCAAAAGCTCATGTATGACCATTCAGGAAGGGTGAGGTGAAATGATTGGGTTATAAAGGCCTTAACCCAATCAGTGAGTTACTGGCAACTGTGGGCAGGTAGGGTGTGGCTGGAGGAGGTGGGTCACTGGGGGCATGCTTCGGGGGTAGATGTTCTGTGTCTGGCCTGGAGCTTCTCTCTGTGCTCTGCTTCCGGATGTGACACCTTGAGCTCCCTGCTCCCTGGAGCCATGCCAGCCGCCATGATGTTCAGCCTCACCTCCTGCCCTGAGGAATGAAACCGACCTTCCAAGGATTGAGACCTCTGAAACCATGAGCCTATAAATAAAGCTTTTCCTCCTAAAATTGTTCTTATCAGGTCCTTTAGTTGCAGCAGCAAAAAAGCTGACTTAAGCAGGCCCTTTTCCTGGTTTGCAAATGGTGCCTTCTGGCTGTATCCTCACATGGGGAAATGGGGAGCAAGAATCTGCTCTCTGGTATCTTGCAGGAGCTCTGATCCCCTCCTGGGAGCCCACCTTCACAACCTCATCTATACCTAATTATCTCTCAGAGACACCCTTTTCCAAATATCATCTCACCAGGGTCAGGGACTCAACATACAAATTTTGTGGGGGAGGAGGAATGTTATTTAGTCTATAGCTAGCTAGCTAGCTAGATGTATCTCCATGATAGGTAGATATATGATGGATAGGTGATGGATAGATTATAGACAGATAAATTTGAAAGTCTCCAAAGTCATGAAACAAAATGTTCAATGGTTATTTCTTGGTGATGGAATAATAGGAAATTCTAGAACATTTTTTCTCTGTGTTTGTTTTCCCAAGTTCTATTCACTGAGCATATGCTATATTTGTGCTTACAAAATATTAAATTTTTAAAAGAAATGAATGCTCTAATTTATAAAATATAACTGGTTGATGTTTAATAGCAAGGTTAGGGTGGCATATAGCCCATCACTAATTGAGAAAACAACTTTAAATTATATATTCATTTAAACAAACTAATATAAAACTAATAAAATTTTACTATACATGGGCTGGGGATGTGGCTCAGTGGTTAAGTGCCCCTGGGTTCAATCCTTGGTACCAAAAAAAAATTTTACTATGCTATCATTCTCCACCTATTATTTTTCAAAATAATTACCAAAACTTGATTCTCTTTTTCACCTATTCTTAATTTATGTTGTAAAATTATTTTTATTTTTTCTGAATGTACACATACTTTTTCATGTTTTATCCCTGGAGTTCTAAAATCAAGTCAAAATGGAATCTTCCCATTAGTCTCAGTTATTATTTAGAAGTTAAGGGAGAGGGTATACAGCATACAACATCACAGCTCCTCTCCTGCTGGTAAAATCTGGCAGGAAAAAGCAAAAAAGCAACAACAACAAAAATTTCAAGGACTACCCTAATGGGATTAAAAATACAGAGAGTTGACAGATGCAGAATGACAGATGCAGAAAATGAATTGATTGATTGCCTTGGAAAATAATATCAGAGATTCCGTCAACCAGGATATGTTAGGTGTTGCTGCAGTAACAAATATCTTCCAAATGCTCACAGTTTATTCCTCACTCACTCATACTGTCTTCCCATCTGATTGGGACATATGGGCTCTACTTACCACAATCACCCAAAAACCCAAACTACAGGAGCAGCCACCATCTTAAACATTCCAGTTGCCATTCTAGAAGGAGGGTCCCACACCAGCGATTAAATGCTCTGGTGTAGAAATGACATATATTTTTTGTGCTTGTCATCTATTGCTTAGAATTTTTTATATGATCCACCTATCCAACTCAAGAACAAGGAAGCAGAACACCAAATTTTCAGAGTGGCACTAATGTTTACAATGGGCATGGGCTGGGGTGACTCCATGCCTATAAGCCCAAGTCCATTGGGTGCAATGCCCAACTCCTCCATTTACAACATCCTATTTTGTGCCAGCAATGGTGTACCCTGCCTGAACTGCCCACAACGGTGAAATGCATGCAAAGGGAAGTCTACCAATATTGCAGGGAGCCAATCTGAGTCCCACCCTCAGCTGTCCATCATGGGCTGTAAATTTCTCATTGGCAGAGTCAGCAAAGTCCTCACATCTCTTCCTGTTCTAACCTGCTTTTGTCTTTGAGCTATGTACTTGTGCACTCGTTTGTCAGATAAAGGTGGGGGCATGGTTTGAGACTGTGTACTGCATCAGATCTGAGGTTTGATTTTTCCTTCCTTTAGCCAAGACAGGCTCTGTGTGCAGAGAGCACCTGCCATCCTGCGCCTCAGCCCCATGCCCAGGCAGTGGCTGTCCCACCTCCAAGTCTGGTGAGTACAAAAGAATTAGGCGATAATACATAAGATTCCGAGTGAAAAGTCAACACATGCAGCACAATTTAGTGTTTGTGTCAGGAGCTAGTAGATTCAAAAGCACAACAAAGAGAAGACAGAATCAAACAGCTGCCGGAAGCTGAGAGGAGGAAGGGAAGGAGGATGCTTCATGCCCCCAGAGCTTCTGGTTCAGCTGTTGCCCTTGACCTCACTGGACCCCTGAACTGAACAGAGTTTGAGTAATTTTTATATTTTATATTTTTCCTGTAGTATGCTGAACAATGTATTTTCTATTTTATCAGGTTGGGAGGTAGCCTAGGGATACTAACCGGTAACGCTCATCATTGAAGTCTTGATCTAGATTTTGTTAGCTATTGGTGGGTTAGGTTAGAAATACCGTCTTTTTCTCACCTACCTATGATTGAAGCATTTTCCCAGCATCTACTAGATGCAAAGATCAATATAGAATGATTGCTGACTCAAGCGATCCAGTGCTGTCTTAGAGAAGTGGTGAAAGAAGAATCAACAAACTACCCAGCTGCTTTCCCTGCTCCTGCCCTGTAGCCTTGGGATGGAATTGGTGACCCAACCTTGCTAACCTCCTGGGTGTTGTTACACTTGTGAGGTCCCCAGCCCACCTCCCCTCTGCTCAGCCTTCCTTTCATTTGGTTCATTTTACCATTCCCAGGAGAGCACTCCCCACCCTTTTTCTGCTCCTCTCACACCCGTACCACCCTCCTTTGCTCCAACCCCTCCAAGAGTTCACACCAGAGTCTTGCTGGGAACCAGCCAGTGGTGACTTCAGGACTCCCCCACCCCGCCTTTATACATAGCGCAGGCTTCCATTTAACCAGAAAGGCATGTTTTCTCACTTAAATTTCCCTTAAAAATACACAAGGGTTTAAATTAAGGATAAAAAATACATTTTCAAATCACAAAAATTTTTGCCAAGATTCAAAATTGTTTGAAAGAAATAGGTCAAGAGGCTCTCTGAAAGCAAGCGTCAGGTTTCCCCATTTGTAGTTAGATGTGTGGATCGCATGTGATCCCCTTTCATGTGTGGAGGTCAGCTTGCCAAGAATTGCTGGCTGTACCTTTGATTTCTCCAGGCAGAGAGCATGTGCCCTGGGGGTGGGTTGAATAGCTAGGAGTCTAGGTGACAGTTCCTAATTAGGGTTTTGACCTTAACCATATCCCCATTATCCATGTCCTTCATTTTGTAGGCAAATTCTAACACTGAACTAGGTTTTGCAAAGCAGTGTTTTGAGCACTGTCTGATCTTTTGTGTGCATCCAGCAATATGGGGCAAATTCGCAGGAGGCAGTAGAATAAAAACTCCTACTCTGAGCTGTGGAGCAAAGGGTAGAGAGGGACTTGGGGTATAGCTCAGTGATAGTACTTTTGCCTAGCATATGTGAAACATGGGTTCAATTCCCAGACTCACACACACACACACACAAATAGAATGAAGGGTAGAGGGTTGGAATTAGCGCTATGCTGGAGTCTACAACCCTGTATTTTCTGTACTATATATATATAATATCATACATATATTGTCCTTAATATGTGCTAAGTGCTACCCAAACAGTTTTGAGTATGTGTGCATGTGTGAGCGCAGGGTGGTTTGTGAATGTCTGAAGATGGAGATAGTGAGAAATAATTTTGTGCTATTGAAAAGCTTGGGATCTAGGGATTTTTTTTTCTTTCTTTTCTTTTAGTAACTACGTGTGTATGCATGTAGGATGAAAGCTGAAGAACTAATAAAAGCTTCTGGGCTTGGGGTATAGCTCAGGGGTGGCACTTGCCTGGCAAGTGAGAATCCCTGGGTTCCATCCCCAGCAGCAGCAGCAGAGAAAAAAAAATGGAATTAACAAGTACTTCAACTAAATATTAATTTGCTTAATCAATTTGACGGTAAATGAGATGAGCCTGGATTTCTCATCTACACGGAGTTGCAGTATTTTCTTTCCCACTGAGTTGTTCATTTGAGAGGAGGGGTCATTGACCCGCAGCTGTTCTTGGTTCCTTTCCCACAAAGGGATGTGTCCATCACTTTTGCCTGACTCTCACAAGAAGCTACACCCCCAAGATTGGGCTCCCCTGACACCTCCTGGGCTACTGTGTCTGTTGGTGTCAATTCCTGGGCCAGTCTGGTCTCATTTCCCTGAAGAAGATTGAAGTTATCCTCCTGACTTTTCTCTGATGCCATCCTCACCCCCACCACACCCTCAAAATGTGCAGAGCCACATGCTAGCCTGGATTTTGGTTGGTGCAAATGTCTGGGGAGCTGCTGCCCCACCCTCCACCCTCTTCTTCCCTGCTTGGAGCACCCTGGACTCTGGCTCACTGCATGCAGACCACCTGGGAATCTCCTTCAGTTGCTCTGCGGCGGGGCCTGGGAATCTGCATTTCTAACACGATCCCTGGAGCAACCGATGCAGCAGAGATTTGGACATCACTTAGAGCACTAGTGACTGCTGCTGGTCCCACCTGGCAGGATCATCCTGTGGGCCTCTAGATCCAGCCTGGCCATGGGACCCTTCAGCAGATGGAAAAAAGCATGTCTTCAGGGTGGAAAGAGTCACATCAGGTTGGGCTCTGTTGAGGGAGGGGTGGGGGGACTGCAGCTTTTTCAATTCCAGATAAACAACTAGTTACTTTAAAGACAAATAAGAAATGTAATAGACTAAAAATTGCAGTTCCCTAGGTATGTTCTAGGAAATATTGGTCCCCAGGGATGTTGATAGGAATTGTGTGCAAAACAGATTCGTATGCTCAAATGAGTTCTAGAATCTAGACTCTAAACACCAGGTTAAACTAAGTTTAATAGGTTTCTTTTCAGAGGCTTTAATAAGCTAATGTGTATTATAGCTCTCCGAGAAGGACATAAAGCATACAACATTCCCCAAAAGAATTTTCCAAGGAAATACTGCCCTCCTTTCTCCCTCCCCCACAGGAAGGCTGATAGGACGGAAACACTCGATGAAAAGGACAATGTAAGCCCAGAGCCAAGTCAACTTCACTCACCTTTTCAGCTCTTCCTCTGCCTGCCCAAAAGATTGTAACTCAGAAGAGCATTTGCTTTCTTAGATTCATGTCATTTTCAAGCATGTTCAGGAGTCTGTAAACACCTGACCATTGGTTGGTTGGTTGGTTTTACAAAAGTCACACATTCTTCTCAAATGCTAATTCTTGAATGCAAACATCCCTGCCTCTGTTCCTCTCCAGATCACAGCAAGACTGACAGGTATTCCTGCCCCAGGACCCCCACCCACTGACTGTGTGAGTTGAAAGGTAGGGGTGGCAGCTGAAGAAAGAAGGAAGGGTGTTTAAAATGATAAAAGGAACAGATTTCTCTCACTGCCCATCACCCATAATTAGAAAAACCCAGCAGACCCATTTAGTTAAACATGTCTGAGTCAGCCTGAGAATCTCTCTTTGAGATTCAAGAGTTAAAAGAAGTAACAGGGGAAAAAAGGGAAAAGTAGAACCAGAGGCCAACTCTTCCTCCAGCTTCTGCTGAGGGTCTACATCCTGGCTAAGGGTCCCTTCCACCGAACAGTCCAAATACTCTCAATTCTGAGAGAGGCCCAGGCCTGGAATTTCTGTGTTCCATTGTGAGCCAGCAGGGAGAGGCCTTTCACACAATTACCACTTCAAAGAAGGCAGCCTGGAAGCTTGAGGCCACTCAATGGCTATGTCTTCCTAGCCAAAATTCTGTCTCTGCCTTTGGGAGGATTCCACTGAAGATGGTGTGTGTGTGTGTGTGTGTGTGTGTTTCTGAGGTGGTAGGTACATGGGATTGGAGATGGATAGATTTATGAATTCAATAATAACAAATATTATAATTCAAAATGATAAATGTGTGAAATCATCCCTTTATGTGATAGTGTACCTCTTTGCCCACCCCCTCATTTATTGAATATCAGGGCTGAAAAGGTAGGGTCTGTAGTGTTGAGGTCGCTATAGCTACTGCAGTAAGTGAGCTTTCTTCTAAAAATCTCACTGGCCCAAGAGCAAGTCCAGGCAAGCTGACAGTTCAGTGGCTCAGGAGCCCTGTGTTGCTCAAACACTGCAACGATAATTGTTAAGAAACATGAACGGAAAGGGGGGCACTTCTATCACATCTTGCCTTTTCCTCCTCCTTAGTGCCTCCCCTTGTATACTCCTCCAATTCTCCACACACCTAAATACTAGGCCCTCCTGATTATAAAGCCAACGGCTGTTTTCTAAAATGGAACATTAAGAATAAAACTTCCCCCCCCCACCCAACTTGAAACTACAAACTTTTAGGAGTCCTAGTGAAATAGTTAAGAATATGCTTTTAATATGTTTTTAAGGGGTTGGGGATTTAGCTCAGTGGCAGAGCCCTGCCTAGCATGTGCAAGGCCCCGAGTTCGGTCCTCAGCCCTGAAAAAAAATATATATATATATATATTTTTTAACTTAAATATATATTAATTGCATACAATTGAAAAGAAAATAATACATTCTCATTAATTTGGAAAATTGCTCTGATGGTTTTTTTTTTTGTTGTTTGTTTTAAAGAGAGAGAGATAGAGAGAGAGAGAGAGAATGAACTTTATTTAGTTTTTCATGTGGTTTTCATCGTTCAGACACTTTGTTGTGTACATGGTGCTGGGATTTGAACCGGTGAAGTCACGCTTGCTGGGCAAGTGCCTTAACCACCGAGCCACTGCTCCAGCCCCCTACTCTGATGTTTCATGAAACAATCTGATTCATGCATGTCTTATATGTCTTGGCTCTCAACAACTGTCATCAAAAATTTAAACACTTTTTGACCTTTAAGCAGTTTTTTTGAAGCACACTATCTTTTTTCCTCTAAAGTTTTACAACACAGCAACTTTAAAATCTAAATACAGAGGCTGGAGCAGTGGCTTAATGTTGCAGCACTTGCCTGGCATGAGCAAGGACCCAGGTTCGAAATCCAGCACCATATACACAGTGAAGTGTCCAGAGCAACAAAAGCCACATGAAAAACTATTTAAAATTGATTCTCTCTTTCTCTCTCTCTCTCACACTGTATCTCACTTGCTTTGAAAAAAAAAATCTAAATATAATATTATTACAGAAAATTTTATCCCAGACCACAGGTACCCATTTCTACAATGTTAGGACAGGTTATCTTTTTAAAAATAATCATTCATGTTACAGGGAAAATCAAAATTTCCTCCTTAAGGTTTGAAATTGAGTCTGCTAAATTAAACGAATAAAAATAGATTAAAAGGAGAAAAGGCATACAGACCTACTAACGTGTGTGTGTGTGTGTGTGTGCGTGTGCATAGGAGCTGTGCAAAACATGAAACTTAAAGCGCCAGATTTGAGGCTGAAACAAGCTCTTCGCAGAGACGAGGGGAAAGGGCATGCAGGCACTTTTAGAGGGTAGGGAAATGATTTTTAGGAAAGGAGTACATTTGAAGACTAGGCAATGTCCTGGGACAGTGTGTTTCCAGGCTCTAGATGTGGTGCTTGATTTTTAGTCTCTTCTTCTGAGACACACATTTAGTCTTCTCAATGTAATTTCAGTAAGGTGAAAGACAATTGTGCTCCTCTTTGGTGGGCCCTGTCTTTAGATGGACAGGGAGAAACTTTGGAGAAAGCTCTTTCCTGCACTTCCAGAGAGAAAAAGGACTGGAAGGCAGATGGCTGGGGAAGGGCAGTGACACTGAAGCTGCTTCTTTAGCTCAGCATGTCAGAGCGCCACGCTTTGAGAGATCCATTTCTGATCTTCAGCAATGATTTAGTCATCTTGGTCAGCCTCCCTGCATTACTGTTTGTTTGGGTTTTTTTAGCTTATTTACCATGATATATAAAATTTTAGAGGAGGGGTTAAATTTCCAAAGGAAAGATGGTTGCACCGTTAATTTTTTAAATTTAAAATTAATTTCATTGATTAGCAAAATAGCGGTAGTAACAACTACTAATACTTCCTGGTCCCTTATCATGACACAAGCACCATTTAAACCCATGATGCCTCATAGCTTATGTAAGGGTCACTTCTGGGAGGGTTCCAGGTGTCAGAGGATGCTATCCGAGCAGATGAATCCCCTGTGGGGCAAGATGACAGCATTACCTTCAGTGGTGTGCTGAGGTCCCTGGTCGATTTCCAGTCCTATGTGTTTTGCTGCTTCTTATTGCTTGGTTACCAAACACGCATGCATGCACATGCATGCACACAGACACATGACACATACACATACACCCACAGACACATACACAGACATCATCTTTCCTCAGAGGGAAATTAAATCTTAACAACACGCCATTGTTTTATGTTTGTGCTTCTCAGACTTTGTCTGCACATTGGAATCATCTGAGAAGCTTTTCAAAAACACTGATGATACCCATGCCTCACCCAAAACAAATAAATCAGAATTTATTTCTGGTGGAGCTGGAGCATCAATATTTTTTAAAGCTCCCCAGATAATACTAATTTATAGTCAGACTGAGACCCAGTGTTCTAGGTTGTTAGACATAAACCAAATGTCCTCATATCTCCACCTAGATGAACCAAATGTCTTGGCATCCCTATCCTAACCAGGAAGTCGAGAAATACTAATCATACCCTTGAACTACTCTGCAGATTTTTTTCCCCAGCAGTGGCATTGAACTCAGGGCCTTGTGCATGCCAGGCAAGCCGCTCTACCACTGGGCTACATCCCCAGCTTCTTCAGATTTTCAACGTTCTGCTTATAAGAATACCTGGTGGCACACGGTCTTACCCCTCTGTGCTTCCATCTTTCCTTTGAGCCTCATCACCTGTGCACTTAGAATCATACCAAGTTCTCCTGGGAGGAGAGTGCCACCCTGAGACTGCTGAAGGGACTCTATCTCCCTACACACCCCCACACTTTCCCAGTCTGGCCCTGATGTCCACACTCAAACACACACACACATTTTCCATCTCACATCTCCCAATCTTTAGTTGATAACTCTACAGGCATTCTCCTTCTTTCATTTTTTCTTCGAGTAAGGCCCACATCATCAGCATCATCATCATCACAACTTCTTTTTTGACACATGTATCATACATGTACTGAGCACCTTACATAACTATCCTTTAGGATCCATCACAAGCCTAGTATGTCGGAGATAAGACTAGTATTTCAGAAAATGGCATTAAAATTTGGAGAAGAGAAGTGACCACCCTGAGATCACCCAGGTGGCAAGTGGGAGGTCTGGGGTTCACGTTCTGATGTATCTGATTTGTAGCTCTCTAGTCACCACCAGCTCTGGCTTCGCCGATGTGCAACCTGTCCCATCACACAAAGTCTTGTGCCTATGGCCTCACACTTGGTTTAATCTCTTTCTAAACTGAGTTCCCCATCTTCATTTCTAATGAGCCCTGCAAATCAGGTAGTTTCCTCCATTCTTGCCATAAATAAAGACCAGTCACTTTATATCCTTTAAGAACCAAAAATGGGGGCTGGAGCAGTGGCTCAGCAGTAGAGCATTTGCCTGGCATGTTCTAGAACCCAGGTTCAAATTCCAGCACCACATACAAAACTAAGTATCAGAGACACAAAGGCCAGATGAAAAATAAAAATTGATTCTCTCTCTAAAATAAATAAATAAAATTTTAAAAATAGGGGTCTGGAGCCATGGAGCAATGGCTCAGTGGTTATGGTGCTTGCCTGGCATGCATGAGGTTCAAATCCCAGCACTATGTACACAACAAAGTGTTGGAGCAACTAAAGCCACATGAAAAAATAAATAAAATTGATTCTCTCTCTCTCTCTGTCTCTCTCTCTCTCTCTCACTGTCCCTCTCTCTTAAAAAAAAAGACGGAAGAGCAAAATAATTCCAAAATAAATAGCAAAAAAGGAAATGATAAAGATAAAAACAAAAACAAAATAAAAAAAACCAAATAATGGAAAATTTTCACAAGTCCCCAAATTGGAAAATACCAATAAAATTGATAAATACTAAGGTAGAGAAAAAAGGAGAGAGGAAGACACAGAGAGAATACAAATAGTTAATTTAAAATGAGAGATTATCATTTCAAATCCTAACTCCTAAAAATACTTATATTCTACAGATATTAAATGGATAATAAGTACAAATATATGCCAAAACTTTAGCAACTTAGGTGACTTGGACAAATTCCTTGAAAAACACCTCATCAAATTGACATAAGTGTAGACTAAAATATGAATATCAGTATAGTGTTTAAAATTGAAGTTGATATTTAAAATAGTCCCATTAAAAAACCCTTTAGGCCCAGATGGTTTCACAGGAAAAAAACATCTATGCAAAATTTAAGGGACAGAGGAGGTAAATTTCAAACTTACATAAAATCTCAAAAACTAGAGGAAGAAAGATTAATACCCAACTTACAAAAATTTATCAAAGACATTTCAATAGTTTGGATCTTAAATGCCTCCCAAAAGGCCCCTGTGTTAAGGGATTGGTCCCACAGTGGCATTACTGGAAGGTGGAAGAATCTTTATAGAGGTGGGGCTAGTGGAAGGAAGTTAGGTAGGTCACTGGGGATGTTCCCTTAAAGGGGATATGGACCATGGACCTTTGAAATCATGAGCCAAAATAAACCTTTCCTTCTTAAAAGTTTGTTATATAACAGATGTTTTGTTACAGTGATGGAAAGCTAACAAAGACATAAGAAAGAAAAATAAAGGGTACAAGCATAGTTGAGTGGTACAGCACTTGTCTGGTATGCACAAGGCCCTGGGTTTAATCTTTAAGCACCATTACGAAACCGAAACAAAAACAACAAAAGTCTGCTAGAACAATATCTGTCATGTATACAAAAGCAAAAATATTTTTAAAACTCAGCAAATTGATCATTAAAATGTTTCAAAGGTTATAAAGTGTGACCAAATTGAGGTCATTTGAGGAATTCAAAGTTGGCTTAACATTTGAAATTTAATCAATGTAATTCACTATGCTAACAGTGAAGGAGAAAATCCATATGATCACCAATAGATTCAGAAAAGCATTTCACGAAATTCAGCACCATCCATGATAAAAGAAATTCTCATTACACTAGAAATAATGGGAACCTCCTCAATCGAAAGAAGCATCTCTCTGAAAAATCCATAGCTAACACAATACTTAATGATGTAAAAAATTTTTCCTTAAGAATAAGGAAAGAAAGCCCACTCTCACACCTCCACTCAACATTTTGCCAGAGGTCCTAACCAGTTGAATACGGCAAGAAAAATAAAAGTAAGGCATGGAAATTGGAAATGCAACAGAAAATTGTCTAGATTTGCAGATGACATGGTTATTTCTATAGAAAGTCCTAAGGAATCTAAAAATGATAACTACAGCTAATAAATTAATTTAGCAAGGTTTTAGGATAAAAGGCTGAAGTAGAAACATCGACTATGTTTTTCAAAATTAGCAGCAAACATTTGGAAAATTTAATGAAATTATTTCATTTGTAAAAGTATCAAAAGTATTTGGGAATAAATTTGACAAAATATCTACAAGACCATAAACTAAATCTATAAATACTTCTAAGATAAATTATTAAAACCTAAATAAATGGAGAACTATGCCATATTAACTTATTGAGAAAATTAATATTAACTTTTAATTTTTTCCAATTTATCTACAGATTCAATGCAATCCCAGTCATAATTCTAGCAGTACTTGTTATAGAAAATAACAAATTTGTTCCAAAAATAAATTGGTGAAGGGGAGGTATCAGTGACTGAACCTGGCAGTAATGAACTGTTGAAACACATCTTCGGTCCTTTTTATTTTTTATTTTGAGACAAGGTCTTGCAAGTTGCTGAGAGCCTTGCTAAATTGATCTGGCTGGCTTTGAACTTGTGATCGTCCTTCGTCAGCCTCCCAAGCCTCTGGGATTACAGGAGTGCGCCACTGCACCAGGCTTAGTCTAAAATTTATGGAAATAAAAAGTACCCAGAATGTCTAAAACAATCTTTATAAGGAAGGGCAAAGTTTAAGGACTACACTACCAAACTTCAAAATTATCAAAAGTTATTGTGGACTGGCATAAGGATGAGCAAATATATCATTGGTACAAAATTGAGACATTTTGTGGCCGTTTTCTTTTCAATAAAGATGTCAAAGCAATCAAAGGAGGAATAAATGGTGCTGGAATGACTAGAAGGAGGGGGTCTCTACTCCTACCTCACGTTATATACAGAAATTAATTGGAGGTAGTCATAGTCGTAAACAAAGCTGAAAAGGCTAGCCTTTTGAAACAAACAATATCTTTGTGATATAAGGGTAGACAACAATTTCTCAGATAAGGTTAGCAAAGCAAGAACCACTAAAGAAAAAAATGATCAATTAGATTTCATCTAAATTAAAGGTTGTTTTGTCAAAAGATATCATTTTAAAAATGAATAGGCAAGCCACAAACTGGTTGAAAATATTTTCAAAAGTATATCTTTTGAAGAACTAATATGCAGGGCACATCCCCACCTTCAACAACACCGTAATGAAAGGGCAAACAAACCAAAAGCAAGAAGGAAAGGATTCAAACAGATACTGCATACAGGAAGATAAAACGCAAGGCCGCTCAGCATGTGAAGAAGCGCTTGAACTCCTTAGTCACTAGAAAGTTCGAATTCACAACAGCACTATAAATTTATTCAAATGATTGAATTTTTGAAAAGAAAGCAAAAGTTGGTGAAAATATGGGTTAGTCAGTATTCTCATACTTTGAGAGAGGGTTAAAAAGTACAACCCTGGGGCTGGAGCTGTGGCTCTGCGGTTATGGCACTTGCCTGGCAAGCTTGAGGACCCCAGTTCAAACCTCAGTACCACGCACACAACTAAGTGTCAGAGCAACAACATGAAAAACTAAATAAAATTGATTCTGGTTTTTTTTTCTCTCTCTCTTTCATTATTCCTCTCTCTTTAAAAGAAATAAAAAGAAAGAAAGAAAGAAAGAAAAGAAAAGAAAAATACGACTCTGAAAAGTGGTCTTGTGGGTTCTGACTAACCAAAACATGTACCTACACCACAACCCAGAAATTCTACTTGTAGACATTTTCCCAAGAGAAATGAAATATAAATTCACAGAGTACTCTGTACAGGAAACTTGACCATGACTTTATTCAAAACAGCCAAACCCAGCAAACAAGCTAGGGTTCCATCAACAGGAGTGAGGATAAACACGGTGTAGTCTCTTCATACAAAGAAACGATACCAAAAAACTAGGAAAGAAAAATACTACTCAGAAAAGCACCAGTGTGGTTGAATCTGAAACAGCCTGCACTGAAGAGTCCCCATTATATGATTCCATTTATGAGAAGTTCTAGCACAGGCCACATATTCTGTGGTGACAAAAATTAGAACAGCGGTTTCCTCTGGAGAGAATAAGGTAAGGGGCACGGGGATCTCATTGAGATGATAGTCATTTGGTTACACAGGTGTCTGCACTTGTCAAAACTCATCAAATGGTTCCCTTATCATTTATGCTTTTTATGGTAGGCAAAAAATATAGCCTTAAGCAAGCATTAAATACTTATAAATGTGTAATAATTGCATTCAATGAAGTACATTCTAAAATATTTAGGGGACGTTGTATTCATGAATATAACTTACTTCAGAGAGCATCTCAGAAATGGATTGACATATGCTAAAAGAATAGGGAGATGAATATGTAGAAATTTCACTGAAGCAATATCTCACGTTAATGGTAGAATCTAGATGGTGAGTTTTCAATGTAAGGTTATTTCAATTTTTTAATGTGTCTGAATTTTTTCATTACAAAAAGGTTGGAAAAATCTCAATTATTTAGAACCAGACCCACAGATTTTTGGGGGGGAGGAGCATTTTATCACCAACATTGTTTAAAATTGCCAGCACATGGTAATAATAAAAAGCAGATCAGCTTTCAGTCGAATTTATTATTGTTTTTGAATTCTCAATAGCAATGCACACCCTTAGTGCCTGCACCCAGGGTGGGCCCTCCTACTGCACCCGCCTGGTACATGGTTACTGTCACGGACTTGGAATAGCATAGTGACAACAATCAAAGCCAGATCTGCCTGATTCCAAAGCTCTTTCTATGCCAATAAACTCTTTCTCCCCTATGCTGCGAGCTGTGCTGGAAATTATACAAAGATGAAAAAGACATAATTCTTCCCCACAGGGGATCATAGTAGAGTGGAGACAGATCCATACTAGGTTTTTGATACAAGACAATTATTATAGGTTTTTTTAAATAACATGCTAGAGGAATATGGGAAAGCTCCTTGGAAGAAGTGGTGTCAGAGGGACACTGTGTTCCCTACTACACCCATTTGGTGACTTCCTGTTGTTCCTAAGTTCAACTCCAAAATCCTTAACATGGCCTTCAAGATCCTACATGATCTGGCCCCTTTCTTTCCTATCCCCACTTTGGTCGTTGTTTGAGTTTGTTTTCTTCTGCTAGGACAGAATGCCACCCACTGCAATTTATAAAGAACAGGTTTATTTCTTACAGTTTTGGAGGCTGGGAGGTCTGAGGTGGAGGGGCTTCATCTGGCAAGGGCCTTCTTACCACAACATTGTACACTGGAAAGTGAAAGGGTAGGAGGCACAGGTGCAAGAGAAACAGAGCAGAACTGGGCTGCTCCTGTTATTAGGAGCCCTCTCCGGTGATTAAATCAGTAATCCACTCTGGAAGGCAGAGCCCTCCTGACCTGACCACCTCCGAAAGGTCCCACCTCTTAGCACTGTTGCTATGGCAACTAAATGTGTTTTTGGAAGAGACACATATTCAAATCATAACAGGCATCTCCCAGTGAGCACCACAACACACACACACACACACACACACACACACACACACACACACTCACTCACTCACAGTTCCATGGCCATTCTGGCCTCCTTTCTGACTTTATTGTGTTCCTTCCTGCCTGATGGCTTTACCCAGGCTCTGCCCTCTTCAGGAATACTCTTCCTGGCTCTACCCACTACTTCACCTAGTCTAAATCGGCTCATTCTTCTGGGCTCAGATAAAAGATTTGTTCTCAGTTAAGTTCTCTGACTTCTCAGGCTGTTGTCTTCTCCTCTTCCTTCTCTGAGACATAGGACACAATTGTCATTTCTTGTGTAGTTTGAATGTGATTTAGGTTATAAAATCTATGTGATCTAGAACTACGTTTGACTTGTTTCTGACAATCACCCGATAGGCATTCAATAAATATTTGTTGGGCAAATAGAATTGAATGATGCAGTAAATGAATCTATGAATAAGGGGAAGGCAGGAGCTTAACACGCAGCTCTAGAATGGGGATGGAAGGGAGCACCATCCAGAGAGAGGGGAGACCTGGATCCAAAGCCCAGTGGGAGGAAGAGTGAGAAGAAAAGCAAAGACATGGTTGTGGGGGCGTTTCTAGAGATTGGAGCTTTTAAATTAAATTTTAAAAATAAATTCTTGAGCGGCTCTTGTATTGTTCTGGTTGAGACCAGACATGAATTGTGTTTTCTAAGAAACATAGCTTTAGAGGAATTCAGAGGAAGCTTCAAAAATTGTCAAGCTGTGTCTCTAATCGCACTTTCTAGGGAATGTTCCCTTTCTACTACATTTCAGAACCCCAAAGCAACAAAAACAGGTCAAAACAGGTCAAATCCCTGGGAATTTTCACTTTCTCATTAGCACAGTCCAATTCTACCTAGTCTCTTTGGGCCAGATGCTTAGATACAGTGACACTAGACTTCCTGCTCAGGACATGAGAAACCTCCCAAAGAAATTATTCTAGAGGCCTAGAACTTTTATAAAACCAGCAACGAGTAGATGAGATTGTGTGCAGAGACATATGTAGAAAAGAGAACTCTTGTAACTGAGACTACATACTACCTCACTGATTTCTGTCCCAAGTCCTTAGTCCTGATGGGAACAGGGAGGCCCACCCAGTAATTTAAATGTTCCTCAAAAAGTTACATATGAATTCCAAAAAGGTGCTCACTCGTTTTTCCTGAACTATTTAGGTTTCCATTTATCAATCCCTTAGTACATTCCATTCTAATGGTAGGCAAATAAGAAATGGATGGAAGCAGAAACAGTATGTACTACAACCCTGAGCCACAGTAATAGTAAATGGTTTTTTCAACATCTGAAGTCCCGAGGGCAACTTTCCTAAAGAAGGAAATCAAGTTATTTTAAATTCACATCCACATAAAGAATTGCACACCACAGACTTTTCTCCCAATCTTTTCCGGGGCTTCTCTGTGACTAAAAATGAGTTTCAATTTCCTGGTGTGTGTAAAATTAGGATATTAGACAAAGGGGGTTCTTCCTACTCCCATGACAGATGAAACGGACGTTGCTAATCACTCACAGATACCTTTGTAGCACAGTACACTGGTAAGTCACTACCAATCAATTGGAGATTGCACATGAGATTTCTTTCCATTATCTTTCCTACATTCTCAATGCTTCCTAAAGTCATGGAAACACTTGAAACAGCCTTCTGCACTTTGGGCTCCTCTCTCTGTTCTCTGAGCAACAGTGTCCCTACAATTCCCTGATCTCTCAACAAGCTCTCTCAAGGAAGATGGAATAGAGTCAGCCAAACTGATGTAGAGATAAATTCCAAATGATCTACTATCAATATATTTGTACTTTATTATGTACAATGATTGAAACCAAAGGAGTGAAATTTTAGTTGTAGAATTATTTTGTTTTCACATTAGTAGGGTTAGAAAGTTATTTGGGAGAAGCAGTTCCCCTAAACTATCTCCTGAAGATGGATGGCTAATCCTCCTCCTCAAATTCCAGCTTTATTTCCATCTACATATGTTCTTTCAAGCATTTGGAACATCTATTATAAAGATGCTTGCCAACCCATCTACATCTGCTAGCTATGGGCATTTTGAAAATATGCGGATAATTAAACTCTACCCAGAACTAAAAATCAGAATCCCTTAAGATGACCTCAGGAATGTGCAAGTCATTGAGTTCTCCTACACACCAGGGGAGTTCGTATACACAAATAAATTTGAGGACAACTGTTTCAAAGCAAAAGCTCAGCAAATCTTGCTACATCAATATTTATGCTTTTCTTGTTTTACTGTTGTTTCCCACCAAGATTAAAAACTGTCTAAGAGCAAAGACTTATTTCATATTTTTAAGAATTTCCCATAGCTACTCTTACTTATGTTTTTAATGATATTTTATATGAGTAGCACTTTCCCAATTAATATCACAAAAGCCACATTACCATCTCATTCAAGGCCATGAGAAATCAGTTGAGTGGATATTAATCAGATATTTAAATTATGTATAAATTTTAAGACTGCAATAATGCAATAACCCATTTTGTCCATTTTATTGACTTTTCTTCTAGTATTTGCATGGGATGCCAAATTATATTGTACATGCAAACCATCAAACATAGTATGCTCTTTGTCACAGTACTATGGATTTATTATACATTTTCTCTAAAATTGGAAAACATGATCTCACATGTAGATGTTTACTTTCTACACAATCCCATGACTACATTTACTTATTAAATTCAAGCAATATTTACTCTAAGATATTCAAAGAATTTTCCTTAATATTATTTAAAATTGTTTCTCTTTGTAGGATTGGCAGGGAAGTTTAGGCACAAGGGATTTTTTTTTAAGAGTTTTGAACAAGAGTAATAGTACACAGAAATATTTGTGTTTTTTGATCCTCTAGGGAAGAAATGCAATCAAATGAACCAATTTAAAAAAGCATCCTAATAGAAGTGATTTGTCTTTGTGTGTGTGTGTGCGCGTGCACATGCGCACATGCGTGTGCGTGCGTAAGAGCATGTGCTAGAAAGTTTGTTGCCCTCCTATGTGAATGATTCTCTTTAAAATCAAAGACTTTGGCCCTTGCTTTTTTCTTTCTTTATTTAAATAATCATCTTGGGGTCGAATGTCTCCACTCATCTGTGGAGGCTGGATTTAGATCCTGGCCAGTGAGAAAGATGGTCTATTATCATGTGTTAAATCCAGATAAGGTGTAATGTTATACAACATAATACTTTTTTAGAGATATTGTAGGAAGGGGAAGGGAGGAATAAGGGTGGGTAATTGGGGGGACATTCCTGGGAGTAATTCTAATATCCAGAATCTATATACATTTTATATTATTTTGTTAAAATTGTGTATGGTTGTTCAATAATAAATTTCTCAATAAAAAAAAGAAAAAAATAATCACCTTTGGTCTTTTCAAGATCAGTCAACCTTTTCCCCTTGCCCACAGAATATGTTTCTTGGAGAGAGGAACACCCCGTTCAGACTAACACAGGAAGCCACGCGCAGGCTTCATGTTTATGGTGTATATATAGTGTGGTTTGCAGCCCTGTTTTCTTTTCATAGGTGATGACTGAGGAGAAATCACCCAACCCAAAGCACCAAGATCAAGCATTTGCAAACACTGAAGAGGTGGTTTGGAGATCAATTGATCCTTAGTCTAGATCAGGGGTCAGTAAAAAATCTGTAAAGCATCAGACAGGAATACATTGGGCTTTGTGGCCATACAGTCCCCCTTGCAGCTGATCCACTCTGGTGTGTGAAAGCAGCCACAGACATGCATGAATGGATGAGTGAGGCTGTGTCCCAGGAAAACAACTTACAACACTTAACATCAACAAGTGGCCCCAGAATGAAGCTTACAACTATAGTGTGGGTGATGAACCTTTCCAAGGTGAGCAAGAATCCCAGCACTGAGGAAACCCATTTGGGGACATTCAGGGTATCCAGGATGCATCTCTACAGAGTAGAGTCATTGTGTAAAAGATAGCAAAAATTTTTTCTAGAGAGCAACAGAGTACCAGTTCAGTTGCTTTTCATAGTGAATATGTCCTTTTAAATATTGCTATTGCAGAATCATTCATGGAAATTGTGAGAGGCAAGAGAAAACAAGAGCAAGAAAGAAGGAAGAAAGGCAAGGAGACTAGATTGTCTAAAGATGTAGACAGATGCTGGTGTACACACCCTGTCTTCACAGGCTGAGGGACCAGAGTTTGTTTGCTGACGGGGCAGCCATGACAGAAACGAAGGCTAAAGGGCAGCCCAGTGTTTTAGTCAGCTTTTTCACTGCTACAGCTTAAAGACTTGACAAGAACAATTTTAGGAGGAAAAATTTATTTAGGGGTTCCTGGTTTCGGAGGTCTTAGTCCATAGAAGGCTGGCTCCATTCCTCAGGGCTTGAGGTGAGGCTGAACATCATGGTGGAGGAATGTAATGGAAGGAAGCAGCTCAAGGCATCATATCAGGAAGCAGAGAAAGACTCCATCAGATACAAAATATATACCCCAAAGGCACACCTCCAATGACCCACCTCCTCCAGCCACACCCTACCTGCCTTCAGTTGCCAGTTAAGGATTAACTCACCGATTGGGTTAAGGCTCTCATAACCTAGTCATTTCACCTCTGAGTCTTCCTGCATTGTCACGTATTGAGCGTTTGGGGGTCACCTCACATCCAAACCATGACACCCACTTAACATTTTTACCAAAGGTAGTCAATATTGTATGAAGGACTGTGGACACCCAAGGTTAGTGGTTAAGAGCGTAGGCTCTGGCAACCAACTGACCTAAGACTTGAACCCTGGCTCTATGATTCACTAGCTGGCATATTGTTTAACTTCCCAGTCTCGATTTTATCATCTGTAAACTATGAATAAATGTACTCTACCTTGCAGTATGTCTAAAAGGAATAAAAGGTATGTTGAGTCTTTAACACAACGTAAGTACCCAGTAAATGGAAACCACTATAATAAGTGCGATTTTGAGCAGGAAATTCATACTGAGAACAGTGAAAAATTAAAATATGATTAATGTCTTTGGAGAGTGAAGAATAAACAGAACAGCAGACTCAGGTGTTGAGGTGAGGCTGAACATTTCCTTTCTAGAATTCTGTTTTCAAGTTCCATTCGTTATTCTCAAACATGGACAATATTCCTGGCACTGCACTAGTTGCTGGGGTTACAAAAGAGGGCAAAGCTTCCTTGCTCTGGAGAATGGAGAGTTGAAAGGGTCTAGTGGCTAGATTGTTTTTAAGCTATTGTCTTGGACCTGCAAACCCATCCTTCCTTACTCTGCTTGGTGTTGCTGGGGTTGACACCCAGAAAGCCACCATTCTCCTGTGCCAGCTGCTCCCTCTTAAGCTCTGTCAGTGGGTGCTAGCGGGAGACTGGGGTGCTGGGGGAAGGAGAAGAGATGTCAGCATCTCCACTGCAAAGGCTTCTTCCTGACAGCAGTCATTTGTTCTCAGCAAACATTCCTACACCAAACCTCATCGCTGCCCACTGAGACATCAGCACATCTCAGTCAACCCCGCAACTTCCTCTTCCCACATTCTAAATGTTGATCATCCCAACGGCCTGAGAGCTGTTAGCTACTTTCTGCAGTTACTGGCTCTGTGTTATCTAAATTCCCCCCATTTGTTTTTTCAGTTCTCCAACATCTGCTTAATGGTTCCTTATATTAAATCCACCCTGTTAAAATTATTTGTGTGGTTTTTATCTCCTGAGTGGCCACTGACTGGATGGTATTAAAGATTAACCCATGAAGGTCCATTAGCAATTTCACAAATTCTGTGTCATGGGAAATAAACTCAATAAACACATGTTTTTGTGAGTGAAAAACCTCAGATGAGTAAAGAAACCTTTTTCAAATATAACACTGTGGAGCAGGAACGGTGGCTCAGTGGGTGAAGCGCTTGCCTGGCATGCGTGAGGACCCAAGTTCAAACCCCAGCACCACATATACAACCAAGTGACCAAGTGTCAGGAGAAAAAAGGCCAGATGAAAAAACTAAATGAAATCAATTCTCTCTCTCTCCCTCTCCAAAAAAAAAAATAAAATAAACAAACAAACAAACAAACAAAAAAACCCCAGCTCTGTGAATCTGTGAAAATAAAAATCTAGAGTGGAAAACAAGCTGTGGAATGAGAAAATATTTGCAATTCATTTATCTGATAAAAGGTTAATATCCAGAATATAAAAAGAATTTCTACAATTGAGTGACAATAGCCAAAAGAAATGCCCAATTAAAAAAATAGGTGAAGTACTTGTATAGAGGGTTCTTCAAAGAAGGTATTCAAAAAGCATATGAAAAGATGCTCAGGATCTCTAACCAGGAGATAAATGCAGAACATTCTTGGACCATTTTACACCTGTTAGGATAGTTATTATGCAAAAAAAGGAAATAATAAGTGTTGGAGGAGATCTGGAGAAACTTGACCTTTTGTCCTCTGCTAGTAAAATGATGCAGACACGGTGCTGAATGGTGGTGGTTCAAAAATTAGGTGAAAATGGAATTACCATATGAAAGAGTAATTCCACTTATGGGTTCATACCCAAAAGAATGGAAAGCAGGCTCTCATACAAATGTTTATACACTAATGTTAACAGCAGTTGTATTTGCAAAACTCAAAAAGGTGAAATAATCTAAATATCCATCAACAGATGGATCAACAAGTTGTGGTATATCCATACAATGGAATATTATTCATCCTTAAAAGGAAGGAAATTCTGGCACATGCTGTAACACGAGGAACCTTGTGGACATGAGGCCAAATTGTTAAAAAAATAGTCACAAAAAGCCAAGAACTGTGTGACCACTTATATGAGGAACTTAGAGAAGTCAAATTCATAGAGCCAGAAAGCAGAATGGTGGTTGCCTGGAGCTGGGAGTGAGGGTGGGAATGGAAAGTTAAATGCTTAAATGCTATGGAGTTTCAATTTCAGAAGATGAAAGAAAGTTCTGGAGATGAATAGTGGTGATTGTTTCATAACAATGTGAATGTACTTAGTGCCACCAAACCATATACTTAAAAATGGTTCAGATGGTAAATTTTATGTTATGTGTGAGTTACCACAATAAAAAAAAGAGAAGAACACACACTTATTAGTGGTTGCTCTTCCTATAATGCCCTTATTAACATAGATTCATCCTCTTGTCAAACATCCAGGCCTCAAATTAAGAATGCTAAAAGAAGTCAAGGCGTCCCTAGATGCATCCTAGTGACACAGGGAAGGGAGATTTATCTTCCTGCTGTTCTTCTCTCTTCTCTTTGGCATGGGTATTTTTGCCTCTGGTTGGTGCTCTGTGAGTGGCAGAGGATTTCCTAGATCTAACAGACACGGGGAAAAGAGTACATATTTGAAGAGAATTAAAATTTGAATGAGGGAAAGGAAATCTCAACTGTAATTGTGGTTATGGCAAGACAAATTTTGCAGGTAGAATAAAATAATTAAATTAATATTTTGAAAAATGTGGTGAATCTAACTCCAAAGTATATCTAGAGACCTGTAATGTTTAATAACTCTCTCCTATAACAAGGTCAGAGAAGGCTAGTTTCCATCAAACTATTACTGATCTGTGGGCTTCCTTTTCCTTTTTTAAAACAATGCAGAGAATAGCAGTAAACACCCCGTAAGGCCCTAGAAGAACCAAGTTCTTAGAGAAGTCCCTGGCATTCTAGTTCCATGTGAGTGTTTGTTTAAACAAATATTCTTTTAATAGCAATTAATCTAGTCAGATATTTTGTTTTATATCCACTAGTTTCATATCCACTAATGCTTTTGATTATTAAACAATTCCACAGTGAAAGGGAAACAGGTTCTGAAATGCTTTTTGAAAAGGAAGAAAGAAGGCACCATTGGGTTGAAGCCTTATTTTGTTTTACCTTCCATCCAATTCTACTGTGGCCTTACTCCATATCACGGGAATCAATGGATAACTTCATTTCCTCATACAATATGTAAGATTTAAAAATTCAGGAATTTTCGTATAACTAGCTCAATCAATAAAAAAGAGAAAAGTTATGAACTGTTTTGCATTTTTTGATTAACACCTCCCCCTCTAGCCATATCGGTCATTTTTCAGGATCCCACACATGCACAAACACACTTCTTTCATCAGTAAAATTCTGCAACAAACCTTTCTGCTTCCACAAAGATTTCCAGGACCTTTTAGGTAAAGATGACAGGAAGATGAAGAGAGGCAGCCTAGTGCGTTTTAACATTTAAAGGTCTACATTCAAATCCAAGCACTGTGATTCAGTTTCGAGACTGTGGATAAATTACCTAGCTTCTCCCAACCATGATTTTTGTCCCATTACAAACAGTAATGACCATATCTACTTCATAGAGTCTGTTAGGGAATGAAAGCATCCACTACAGAGGCGCTGCATGCATAATACACACACATATAACATGTCATTATATATAATATATAATAATTAACTTAAGCGCATTTGTGGATAATGAGCTCTAAAATTACCCACAGACATACATTTTTATGGAGCATGATCAAAAAGAAATGATCATAAGACTCAGAATGTACAACAGGTAGCATTTTGATTATTTCTGGATGCGTTACTATTGCTGTTGTGAAGAAGCATAATCACAGTTGATTAAATGAATGCTTTCTAAGGTCAATTCTCAACCTGTCTGCAGGTTGGGCAAGCGCATGGGGAAGAGGTTGATTCTGTAGACACACTTCATGCAAAAATGTGGGGTAAGGCACTTATATTCTTAAACCAATAAATATTTTAAAAAGTAAAGCTATGTGTGTGCGTGCGCATGTGTATATGTGTACGTGTGTGTGAGTTTGTGCACGTGCGTGTATATATGTGTGCGAGTGTGTATTGGGGCACATAACATGAATGAATCAGCATAGAGAGTGTGTTTTAGAATCACAGAATTTGGAAGATGAGAGGGACCCTGCAGATGATCTTACTTACCCACCTCATTTTACAGCTGAAGAAATCCAAAATTTCACAGCCCAGGGCAAACATCTAATGGGTGCCAAACAGTCACAGAACCTAAATCTTCATCGCTTCCCACCCCATCATCCATCCGACCCGCCTCTATTGTCCTTGCAAAGTCACCAGAACAGGCCCTTTGCAAGACGTGTTCTGTGATTCTGTGAGGGATGATTTTGTATTCACGCTCCGCCCTCCCCTGCTGTTCCAGCTGGAAAGATGGAAGCTGTAAACTTTGACTTCTGTGGTTGAATGAGACATTGTTTGATGGAAGTGTGTGGGCGGGGAGGCTAACAACAGCCAATTGCCAACCCTTGAAGCAAACATGCTCTCTTTATCCCTTGATGTAGTTTTTGACGTAATGAGCATGGCTTCCAATTTTCCTTGCAAATGGGCACACTGGTGACCATGGCAACTGGCATGCTCAAAAGATGCCCTGTCAAGGCCTTTGAAAGGCCTATAGACATTTGTATTAGGTGGGCATAACGTGCCAGCTAGTGCTCAACAAACACCCGAATAGATGGTGCTCCTCAAAATGCAGCTCACAAAATTTGTGTTTCATTAAACAGAAATTAGTAAGACTCCAATGGGAAGAAGCAAAGGGAGCTGCTCTCTGTGTGTATACAGCTGTGTTGTAAAGAGATACAGAGAATGCCCCTATGAAAAACGATTGAACATGTGTGTTCAATTTATTTCATTTCATAGTCTTTTAAACTTTTTTCCTTTCTTTCTCTTTTCTTTGTCTTTCCGTTGTTTTTCTTCTCTTCTTCTTTCCCTTTCTTTCTTTCCTTGTACAGGTTTTTCAGAAATCGATCACGGGTCCCAGAGCTGGCCAGGATGGGAGTCATGACTGTTCCATTCATGCCACAGAGCCCCCAGTAGCACTCATGTATTTAAAAGCCACCCTGGGTCGTTGGTAAGTTATACTTTTGAAAAATATACATGCTCTCTTCCTTGATGATGAAGGACATAAGTCTAGTGGTTTGACATTACTACAGGGGAAATTAAATTTTAAGACTATGTTTAGAAATAATGAGACTTTAGATTTTTTTTTAAAAATAGGATAAATATGGTTTGGGGGGCAGCTACAAATGGAAAGATTGACAAGAGTGCAGATGTCCTCTTGGGACAGTCCTGCCTCAGGTTCCCATTTCCACCTTCTTGAGAGGCTGTTTGCTTGCCCGTTATAGAATAGAAGGCAGCAGTGAAAGAGGCTGGTAAATGTTTCTAAAGAGGAAAATGGAAAAGAGAGGGAAAGAGACAGAGAGGGGGAGTGTGGGGGGGGGGAAGAGGCAGAAGAAAAGAAGACAGATTTACAGAAAAGAGAGATGCTATATCCTGATAGTCTCAAAATACTGATCATATTATGTTTCATGAGCCAGTGGTGTCTCTCATTTCTTCAGGCAGGGCAACCCTTACGTTTTCTTTTTTTGTTTTGTTTTGTTTTCTTATTTTTTTTTAAAGAGAGAGAGAAAGTGAGAGACAGAGACAGAGAGAGAGAGAGAGAGAATCAATTTTATTTAGCTTTTCACGTGGCTTTCGTTGCTCTGAGACTTCGTTGTGTAAGTGGGTGCTGGGGTTCCAACTCGTGTACTTGCGCATGCCAGGCAAGCGCGGTAACTGCCAAGCCACTGCTACAGCCTCTGTGTTTTTCTTAAAAGGAGGTTGGGGATTTAGCTCAGTGGCAGAGCGCTTGCCTAACACGCTCAAGGACCTGAGTTCAGTCCTTAGCCCTGTTAAAAAAAAAAAAAGGAATTAATCACAAAAAACTGGGGACAGAGGAACAAGTTGGGCTTCTATCCCAGCTCCCAGATATAAACAAACTGTTCTTCAGACACAGGAGCCTTGAATTCAATTGATCTCCCCTGATCACTGCTTTTTGACTTATTCTCTCCTAATCTGCTACTCTGAGTATATTGGTAGACATCCAAAATGACCATAGCTTCTGGGATACTATGATTTCACTTTTGCTACATGGAACTTTGGGGTTTTCCCAAAAACTTGACTTTGCAAATTCAAGAGTTTATGCACATAGGCCAGGTCTGTTTCTTCTGGCATGCTGTTTGCCATTCTTGTTACTGCCAGAAACTTCTCTTTGCCTCTAAAGCTCCATCTTGCAGGCTGAGCTTGGTCACAGGCTGGTGGGAAGGTAGGAGAAATATGAAAATATTTCTTTTTCTAAATGTGATTAGAAAATAGGAATTGGTCCTACCTTTTGCTGGCCTATCTCTAGCTCTGCAAACAAGCACCTGCCAGGGCTGTCCAGCTACTGGAGGGGCATCCAGGAAAAAGAGAAGAGCTCTGGCTCAAACAGTGTCTCACGCCTACAAAGACCAACTGTTATGGTTTGGATGTGTTATGGTTTGAGATGTCCCCCAGAAGCTCGTGTGTGAGAAATTGCAAGAAGGTTTAGTGTGAAATGATTGGGTGATGACAGCCTCAATGCAATCAGTGAAATAATCTCCTGACAGTGATTAACTGAGTGGTAACTGTAAGCTGGAAGGGTGTGGCTGGAGGAGGTGGGTCGCTGGGAGTGTTCCCGGAGGGTTTATAATTTTACTGTATTTGGCAAGTGGAGTCTCCCTCTGCTTCCTGGTACGATGCCTTGAGCTGCTTTCCTCTACCACACTTGAGCCCCAAGGAATGGAGTCAGTCTTCTATGGACAGAAACCTCTGAAATCATGAGTCCCCAAATAATTTTTTCCTCCTAAAAATATTCTTGTCCATTCCTTTAGTCACAGCACCCTAAAAGCAGACTAAGACACAATCCCACCAGGTCTTCAAAGTAATCCCAGGTTTTGCGTCCGACTATAAGTCTGAAATATTTTATAGCAAAGTTGGTCCACAAGAGTTTAAGAGTTTTTCTTCATTACCAAGATATATTTTTTAACCAAAATTGGGGGAAGGCAATGAATTTAAAAAGAAAAGAGATCATTTTTAAATTTCCAGAGTTGTGAATTTATCCTTAACAGCGTTGAAAGACAAGTGAAAACCATTCCAAAATGTGCTTTCAGGACTGTGATACGCACTGAGTAAAGTGAGAAGCTAAGTAAGATTTCTGATATCCTCACCTCACTCTTGTATCAGCTGCCTACCGCTGCATTAAAAATCACCGCAGATGCAGCAGTGTAAAACAACAGATGTTCACTGTGTCACAGTTTCTGCGGATCGTGAACCAGTGTGCTCAGCTTCCAGGCAGCAGTCAGGCAGCCCACCAGGCTGTGGTCTCAGCTGAAGCCTCCACTGGAGAGCACCCAGCTCTGCGCCCACTCACCTGATCTTTGTCTGGTCTCAATTCCTCAGGGGCAGTTAGACTAAGGGCCTGTATTTCCCACTGGCTTTTTGCTGAAGGCTTCTCCCAGTTCCTTGCTACATGAACCTCTTCACAGTGGTGACTAAACACAGCTGGCCTCCTCCAGGAAGGAGGGAGACAAGGAGCAGAGACAGACAGAAGGCTCAAGACAAAAGCCACATTTTATAACTTAACCCACTACATTCTGGCATCCCATATATTAGATAGGATGCTTATAAAAACTTAAATTGAGCAACAAATATATAGGTGTCCTATGTGCAGGATGATGGGACATATAATTTCAGAAGTCACATTCCATTACTTCTGTTGTTTTCCATTCATTGGAAGTGAGTCACTAATTTCAGCCCCACACTCCACACTCCAGGGGAGGAAATTGAATAGGAAGACAAGATAATTGGAGACCATCTTAGAGGCTGCTCACAACAGTCCCTATTTCCAAATATTATAATGTGTAATCCATGATGGAGAATGTCTTGAACTAGCCTGCTGAGGCTCACACAATAAGTCTACGCCACAAGCATATCTGAATTCCCTTGGAATTTTATTGTTTCAGGGTAACTTTACCAACTTGCAAACATGCTTTTAGATACGGATCAACTTAGTCCTCATCCCCCTCCCTTTTTCCCTACTTTCTCCAATACATATGCCTTCTATTAAAACCCAAGGGCCTAGATAATTCAGAAACCTGTGAACTACAGGTCCTCACTGAGGAGAACACAGTGAATCAAAGTCAAAATGGATCAAATAAGTATCTTTAACTGTTTCTTCAAACACATATCTATAAATCCACAATCTCGGTAATTTCTGGCACACTTTTATTCATAAGCATTTTATCATTGTTCACATAAGATTTGCAAATTAACACAGTGGATTATCTTGGGATGGAGGGGGCATAGTGTGTTACTCTATTTAGATTGTGGAGGGGATTTGCATCAAATTCCTTGAATCTTCAGAACATCAAATAGTATAGTCTATTAAATGCCAATGGAGATATAATAATTCTTCATAAAATGAGTGCATTCACTAATTAAGCATACTGAAGAGTCAGGCACAGCCTCATGATGAAGCTGTATTTTGTGCTGGAGAGGAGTATTTCACTGAAAGCTAAGAATCACTAAGTATAAGGGATTTATAGGAACTGAGAAAGAGCTTTTATCCCAATGATGTGATAGCACTACATCCTTCACATTAATAAGTTTCCACATGGAGCACTTTTGAAAGAGAATCTCAAAGCATTCAGAGAAGGAAAGAGAAAAGGGGAGATGGAAAGAGACAAAGGAAAGGAAGGGGAGAAAGAAGAAAGAAAAGGAAGAGAGAGGGAGATTAGAAGATACTGGGGGAATTTGCTTTCTTCAGTCTCCAGTTCCCAACTTTATCCTCTTCTGGAATTAATAGGCCCTGGAGAAGAAAGGAGAACAAGACACTAAGGGAGAAGAGGAAAAGAGAAAAAGGAGATAGAAAGGTAAAAAAAAAAAAAAAATAGAAGAAATCTAAAGGAGAAAAACTACAAGAGACACTAAGAAGAGATTCCCATCAATTTGATGTTACACCCAAACTTAAGCTTAGTATAATAGAAGTATTGAGTGCCTAGTGTGTGCCAGGCACTTTTCTGGAAACCAGGAATATCAAGGTGAAAGGAGACATGGCCACTGCTCTTCAGACAAAGGAAGGAATCAAGGTTTGGATGAAATTATGTGAAGTCCAAGAAAACTTGCATTGCACTGATTATTAGTAGGCTCCAAAGGGGTCAAGTTTTTTTTTTTTTTTCTCTCTGAGCACTTTTGGTGATGAATTCCCAAGTCAAAGAAGATGCTTTCTACTTGACATTAGCTTTTGGATTCTTTCACGGTAGTTCTGAAATTTACTGCTTGGTAGGAGCATGGCGGGGATGGCGGGTGTAGCGGGGGTTCTGAGTAACTTTGCTTCTCAGCAAGTTTCATTCCCCATTCCAACAGATGTTTGGCTAGAGCAGTGGGGCAGAAAGGATGACCGCTGGATTTGGCATAAATGTACCAATTAACCTATGCTCACTGAGTCATATAGAAGCAACAGGGCTGACTTATCTTTGGAAACTGTTTAAAGAAGGCGTGTGTTGGCTGGAACTCCTCCTTTTCCATCAATGTCTCAGCACAGCTGCAGCAGCTGATTCCACCCTTGCTTACTGTCCCCCTCAGGCAGCCTGCATCCCTGCAGCCTTAATGGGCTGCTAACTTGAAGATCCCAAGCCTACACCAAACTCAGCTACTCAGCTGCTCCAAGAATATCCACCTTACACCTGGAATAAGGAGAACAAAGGGTCTCTCCTCCTGCTCCTCTCATACCACGTCCCACAATATGTGAATCAATCTTTCTCTATCTCCCCCTGGCTCCTTCTCATCACTGTTTTCTCTGCCTTGCTAGGTACCTTCTCTTTATGTTGGGGACAGACCAGGGAGTTTCTGTCCTCACAGGTCTAAAATAGTGGTTCTCCACCTGTTCATGAGAAATCAGTGGAAATCTCGTTTAAGATTCAGGCAGGCTCTGCCACTTAAAATTCTAATTAAATAAGCCTGGAGTGTGTCTTAAGGAGCAATATGCTTAACATGACCCCACCCAAGGCAGTCCTGTTGCAGGTGATGCAAAGACAAAACATTTTCAAACTCTGGCCAAACTCACTGAGAGACACTGCTGTGCACATTTCAGACCAGAGCCGGAATGGAGATTTGACATTGGGGTGTCCTGGTTCCTTTCCTCCCCTCTTCACTGGCTCCTCTTCCCTTGCTACCTTCTAGATGTTCAGGGTCCCAGGATTCTAGTCTTAGTCCCTGCCTTTTACTATACACTTTCCCTGATCGCTCTCTTCCATTTCTATGAAGGGAAGTATCTATGCTTATTTCTATACTCAAGCTCACATCTGAACCCCTGACACCTGCTTGCATGCGGATGTCCCATGAGTACCTCAAGCTCAGCATGCTCAAAAACAAACACAGGGGACATGGCTCCGGATAAGGAGAAGTGCACTGCACCCTGTCTCTCTTATGCGATGCAGCAGTGATACCTGGAGCAGCTATTGGAGAGCTCCTGAGCAGCAGGTAGACTTGGGGTGGGGGTGGGGAGCATGGAAGGGCTAGAATTCAAGGAACCTCTGAGTAGCTGGTGATTGTCCCACTTTTCCCCCAGTGGGCTTCAGCCTGAAACCTGGAAATGGGAGCCAGGACATAGGTCCGGGAAACACCTTTTCAGCCCTGAGTGTAGAGCCTCTGTTGTCTTTTCTTCCTGCTGTTCTCTATGCCCAGTCCCTGCCCTCCAGTGTGGTGGCAGTGGGAGAGGGGACAAATACATTCTGCCGTTCTGTGTCTTTTATCTCCCTGGTGGGATTTTGAAGGACGGGTGTCAATTTTTACCAGGTCCAATATGTCTTTTATATTTATTCAAGTCGTTACTCTTTTTAATATTCATCCTTTCTTCCTATAAGTCCAGAGTTCCATCTGGTGTTATTTCTCCTTCAACCTAAACGATGTCTGTGAAAATTTCTCATAGGGTGGGGTCTGTCTGCTGGCAACAAATTACCTTAGCATTCTTTTAGCTATAAAGCCTTCATTTCACTTTTTTCTTTCACGTGTTCAAGGATATTTGTTAGCTACCATTCTTCATCTTATTCCTCCTTAGGGAGTTTGCCTGTCCCCCCATTTTTTGGTGTTTTTGAGATTTGCTCTTATTGTTCATTTTCAGCAGTTTGACTATGATGCAGTTAGGTATGTTTTTTTGTTTTGTGTTTGTTTTTAAGATAGAGCCAGAGAGAGAGAATCAATTTTATTTAGTTTTTCATCTGGTTTTTGTTTTTCCTCCACTTAGTTGTGTATGTGGTGCTGGGGTTTGAACCCGGGTCCTCGTGCATGCCAGGCTGTTATAAATGAAATCAAACACGTGGTCAGGTGTGGGTGAGCAAGGCAGAAATTTTACTTCAAAAATGCACGCCTCGCTGGGGAGTTCAGGGTTCTTAATGCTGACCTGACGCAACACTGCCCTTCGCCCTAATTGGAGGAGCTCAGGTGCACAGTCTGCGCCACTGGCTGTGATTAGGTGGAGGCAGGTGCAAGAGGGAGTAGGCAGCGGGCAACTGGGAGATAATGGGGTTGGGGGTCGCCGCACACGTGGCGAGGGTCATAGTGATTCCATGTTCCCCGGAAGAAGATGGCTGGGTACCGGAAGGGGTCCTTGGAAGGACGTGGGCGGACGTGGTGGGCAGACACAAGTGGGCGTATCCAAGTGGGGGAGTTACAGTCTTCAGAAAGGGAGGGGGATAATGGAGGTAGTAGACTACACAGCACGATCTTTCAAACTTGGCAGAAAAGACATACACCTTACAAGGCAAACGCTCCAACCTCTGAGCCACCCCTCCAGCCCTAGGTATGCTTTTCTTTGCACTTGGACTGTAAATTTTCTGCTTGGGGTTTGTCATGGCATGGGTGTGAGGAGTTCCCCGAAAGTTCATGTGTGATGTGAGACAATGGAATTATGGTCAGAGGTGAAATGATTAGATTATGCGCACAGTAACCTAATGGGTGGACTAATCCGCTTGAGTGGTAACTGCAGGCAGATAGGAAGCAGGTCACTGGGAGTTTGGCTTTGGAGTTTGCATTTTGTCCCTGGCATGTCCCTCTGCCTCTGTTTATGCTTCCTGGCTGTCATGAACTGAGCAGTTTCCCCTATGCCTCCCGTCTGCCATGATGTTCTGCCTGGCCCTGAACCCAAAGCTAAGGATGTGGGTGACCAAGGACTGAACCTTTGAAACTGTGAACCAAAGTAAACCTTCCTTCCTCTAAGTTGTTCTTGTCAGGCCTTCTCTTCAGAACCGTTACAAAAAACGGACCAACACAGAAGTTGTTGAGCTTCATGGATATGTGGGTTGCTGTTTTGGATCAAATACAGAAAATTTCCAGCCAATATAGCTGCTTTTTCCCTCTACCCCATTTTCTGTCTCCTCTCCTTTGTAACGCATGGCTTAAACTTCTTGACATAGTACCACAGCTCATTAAGGCTCTGTTCATTTTTTTAAATTTCTTTCTCGTTGTCCTTCATTATAGATGATTTGTAATGTCCCAGCTTCACGATTACTGCTCCTTTTCTTTTGCTGTGCTTAATTTGCTGCAGATTCCAGGAAATGTATTTTTTAGGTGTTATATTCTTCAGTGCTAGGATTTTTTTTTTACAAGGTATATATAGCATCCCTGTCAATTCCCTATCTGTTTGCACTTTATACCCATGCTATCCTATAAGCTCATTAATGTATTTACCACAATTATGTTAAAATCCTTGTCAGTTTTAATAGTTTATGGGCCTCTTTCCATACTGATTTTTTCTTGACTATTTTCCTGCATCTTTACAAGTTTAGTAAATTTTTATTTTATACTAGGTATTGGAAATAGCACTTTCACCCCCCATGTATTTTTATTTATTTATTTATTTATTTATTTTGTCTGGTTCTAGGGATTGAACCCAGGAGCACTTAACCATTGGGCCACATTCCCAGCCCTTTTTTATTTTTTATTTTTGAGATGGGGTCTTGCTAAGTTACTTAGGGCTTCTCTAAGTCACTGAGGCTGACACTGAACTTGCAATCTTCCTAACTCAGCCTCCCAAGTCGCTGGGATTATAGGAGTGCAACAGTGCACCTGGTTGTAAGTAGCACTTTTTTTCTTTTTCTTTTTTAAGAGAGAGAGAGAGAATCAATTTTATTTATTTATTCATCTGGCCTTGGTTTCTCTGACTTAGTTGTGTATGTGGTGCTGGGTTTGGAACCCAGGTCCTTGTACGTGCCAGGCAAGCTCTCTAACCACTGAGTCACCACCCCAGCTCTGTAGGTAGCACTGTCATAGAGACTTGGGATTCTGTATTCTTCCTGTGAAAAGTATTGGCTTTTGTCTTAGAAGTTAGTTAAGTTACAAAGTAGATGAAATTGGTTTCTGAAGGATTGGTTTTAGTTTCGCCGCTGGTGTAGGATGAACTCCTTAGTCCTGAGTCCTAAGGCATATCATCAGGGTTTTAATTTTAAAAGCTTGAAACATTTTCAAATCTGTCTAATTTGGCAGGACTTGAACTCCCTGGGCCGGGCAGCTGTTGAACTCTCTGCTCAGCATTTCCAGGTTCCTATCTGTGGTTTTTCTCCCCAAGCTTTGCTATTGCTTGAATATAATTGGTTGATGGGGCCCAGGGAGAAGTGTTGCATTGAGCCTTTGTGAATGGATTAACGCTTTTCTTATGGGAATGGGTTAGCTGTGGGGGTAGTTTTCTTTCTTTGCACTGACCATGCAGGGAACAGCATGAGGTCCTCACTAGAAGCCAAGCAAAGCAGGTGATGGTGCTATGCTCTTGGTCTTTCTAGCCTATAGAACCATAAATCAAAATAAATCTCGTCTTTATAAATTATCCAGACTCAGGTATTCTGCTATAGCAACAGAAATTTCAGGCTGTTTAGCGCTTCATCCCATGCATGTTCAGACTAGGGATCAACTAATGATTTCAGGTGAGTATCTACACAGATTTTGGGGCTACCCTGTGAGACTTCCTCCTTTCTAGCATCTCCCTCAATTTTAGGCTTCTTTGACAGTCCCATATTCCATCTTCTGAGTGCTCCCTGGCATAAAACTGCCATTTTCTGATGCAACAGTATAGGCCACACACTGATGGTCTGGGAAGTAAGTACCTTTGGAGGCAAAAAGCCATATAAATGTGGATGGTAATCAGTAAGGGTGAAATCCACAGCAATCTCTACTGGTTTCTGTTCAACTCCCAGCTGGTTGTTTGTTCCCAGAATTTACAATCGTTATTGGTAAGAAAGTGTCCAAGCATTCTATTTTGCTATTTCTCTTTGTAGAATTTTTGTCTGCTTTCTCTCTGTTATGTTCTAGCTAATTGCATCATATATGTTTTTCCACGCATTAAATCTCCAAGTTTGTTTCAGTGACTCTTTAATCTGACAGTTTAGTTTCAATGACTGTTTTTCATTTCTAGACATTCTTTTTCCATCAGCCTTTTCTCCCTCCCCAAGGTCTTATTCTTTTCTTGTGTTTTTAATTTCTGTTTGAGCCCCTAGTCGTTTTGACAATACGTATTTTACAACCTCTATCTGGAACTGTTACCTGCATATCCTGTGGCGGTCAAATCAAGTTACTTATTCTGCCAATTGACTTCTACTCCTAGTGGTTTGTATCAGTGCATGCTAGAGTGTTTGACCCAGTTCCACATTTTGAGTTTATCCACAGCTGAGTTTTGTCTGGGGAAACGATCTGTGCTTCTTGGTGAAGATTATAACCCTCCAGAGAGGTTTGCATTAAATTGATTGATAGATAGCCCAGCGCTATCCCTTTAAATCCTTTTCTTAGCTTCAGGGTTCCTGCACCTTAGTGAATATTTTTCCAACCAGAGTATAGGCTAAAATAGCCAGTGTCCTTACTATATTCTATGTTGACGGACAGATTTATTTATATTTCTCTCTTTTAATAATGAATTAACTGCTTGGGAGTCCTGGTTCTAAAGGTGGTTTTGAGCCTCTGTGGGTCTGAGATCTTAATTCCTATTTCTAAAAACCTGAACCTCTAAGTGACTAAGTTACTGGGACAGGAAAGTGCCATCACCCCCAAATTCAGAGCAGGCATACCATCAGCTCACTGCCCTGGAATTTATCACTCTTTTGAGAGTGTAGCTACACATTTAAAACAGCATTTTTAACATTTTGTCTATAATTGATAGATGTTTTGTTAGGGAAGACTTTTTGTGCTCTTTTTCCCCATGTTGAGAGACGCTGAAACCCTATTCCTAAGTTTCTTTGTTAGTATCCTATCCAAGTGAGGGCTGAACGAAGAGATCACAAAATTGATAGGGCACAGATTTTGTTTTTTAATCCAGGTATTTCAAGCAAAAAAAATCTAAATTTCTGTCTTCTCTTAAAAATTGTGGCTCTTGGACAATATTGAGCCACTGTTGCATGTGGCAGTGGTAAGCGGAAGTGGTGGCTTCCCTCTGTGTGATAGGATATCTGCCCCCGAGTTCACCACAGTCTCCACAGAACCCTACAGACTTACCTCGGACCTGATTTACTCTGCTTGCTACTGAGACCTACAAAAAGTTGCAACCACTGAGCTAATAGGACTCTATCAGATTTTCACAGGTGGCAACCAAGCAAATCTTTTTTTTTTTTTTTTTTTTGTTGGAAGCAATTTTTACTTAACCCCATAAGATGCTCTTTAAAGTATATCTTTCTCTTGTTGACTAACATAATTAGAGGTCTGACTGAAGCTGTGCAGGAGAAGCAATGAGATCACAAAGCCTTGGATAAGGAGAGAACGTTAGTCTATGCTAGCCTTGTCTTTCCATAGACCTGCCTTCGGCCATCTGAATTTTTCTTCCATGTACTAAGCAATATCTCACTAGCCTTAAATGCAGGGGCATGATAAAGAATCCAGTAGTGGGGCATCAGAAGACCTGTGTCGCATTGCCAGACCTGCCTTGGACTAAGTAGATGAGTCACTCCCAGAAAGACCAAGCAACACAGTCTTGGTCCCCATCTCTGACTTCATCATCTGCTGTGCTTCCTCTTCTTTACTTCAGGGGCGATGAGACATCACATTGGGCCTCTTTATTAATCCAGTGAACTTCTTTCAAGGACACAATTGCATTTGGAGAACTTAAAAAAATCAGAAAAACTAACCAGATAGTCATTGTCCCTCAGGAAGAAGAACTCTAGAGATTAAAATTAAAAAACAAATCTTTTTATCAGAGCATAATTATCTCTGCTCAGAGTGCCAGCTCTTCACTTTTAAGGCAAAATGTCCTAGTTTTGCAAATGTTGCAACTAATTCCCTTTAAACAAACCCTGTGTGAGTGAAATAAAACACGACCATGGACAAAATACGAGCCACTAATTTCAAGAAAAATCTCACATAATGGGAAGAACTGCTTTTGATTTATGTGTTTAATAAGTTAGATGTATTAAACCTCAAAATGTAGCACTTAATTTTATACCCTTTTGCATTCCCTAGTGATTTTGTATATAAATCTCCATCCTCTTGTTAGTCCCAGTAGGCAATCAAACCATTTACTCATTGTTATTTCCTCAAAAAGGCCTAACAGGGTGTGAGAGAAAGAAAAGAGGCTTAGTCCAGCCACCATTTGCAAGGAATTCTGGATCTAGAAAGTACCTCAGGAGCTTCTAGTCTGGAGGTGGCAAAAAATAGCACCACCATCCCTTATCCCCATGACAGATGTTGCTGGGCCTGGTACCTGAAGTTTCTATTCTGAGCCTCCATTCCATTGGATTAAGACTGATGATCTCCCTAAACCCTACTTTTGAAGAACAGCATTTCAGAATATATATCCTATGACCCACTCGTTTTGTAGGCTATTCTTAATATTAAGTAAGCAGTTTCCAAGTTTGGAACAGTCAAGGTTTACTTGTGGTCTGGACTGTCTATCGAGGTAAAGTAGCAAGGGAATCATGATTATTAGATAATAATTGGTATATATTATTCCTTGGGAGGCCAGATTTGTGAGGAACAATGCAGCCAGGGCCAACAACAGGCAGAAAATAATGTACAGCCATGCACTGTGGGCCATCTTCAGAAATGACACGATTGCTTCTGCTGTCACGCACCACTTAGCAACCATGGGATTTGAGATTGGACACCTGCTACTTCAGCAGGTCACCCAGGGAAACCAGACATTTGCAGCCGTGTTCTTATCAAGACGTGCAGTTCCCCACAGTATCCTGACTTCCTCCTCCAGGTCGCACTGATTGAGCCCATCCGTGTCTTGTGCCTGGGTTGCACCTCCTAGGGAATCGCGTTGTGGTAAATGTCAATCAATGCTTGGGAAATGGAGGCGTGCACATATTATTGTCCACCTGATCCAATTAGTTTGATTTAAACAGGGTGCTTATTGGAGGACTTTTTCAGAGCTTTTAAAATGCTGATATTATTCTGACTCTCTAAAGTAGGTTTTTAAATATGATTTTACCATAACACACTTTTCCCCTAATTTCCCTGAATCCATGTGTTCTATTGAACCCAATTTAGAGAAGATCACATGACACCATTAATTTGTCAACTGTGGGTCAATAGTAACAAGTTTCTTTCTGCAAAAGTAAAAGGCCTTAGTAAATTTTTTAATATTTTTATTAGTGTGTTATAGTTATAAAGAATATCAGGAATCATTTTGACATAATCATACAAACATGAAATATAATCTGCTCTACTGCAGGCCTCAGTACTTCCCCTTTGCTTCATTCTTCCTTTCTCCTGTACCCCTTCTTCTAGTCTCTGATCTTCATTCTATTTATTTATAGTTTTTAAAATTAGTGCTTTACAGATATACATGAAGGTGAAATTCATTGTGGTACATCCAAATATGTACATAGGATAATTCGGCCAATTTTATTCCACTTGTTCTCTCATTTCCTGTCCTTCGTCCCTTTCCATCAATCCCCTCCTTTGCTTCACTGATCTTCCTTCTATTTTCATGGAATTCCTCCCCCTACCACTCCTCCTCCATCTTATTTTGGTTTAGGGGCCACATATGAGAGAAAGCATTCAACTCTTGACTTTCTGAGTCCGACTTATTTCATTTAGCGTGATGTTCTCCAGTTCCATCTGTTTCCCAGCAAATGCCGTAATTGCATTCTTCTTTATGCCTGAGTAACACTCCATGGTGTATACATACCACAATTTCTCCATGCATTCGTCTGTTGACCAACATCTGGGCTGGTTCCATAATTTGACTATTGTGAATTTTGCTGCCATAAACATTGATGTGGCTGTGTCACTACAGTATGTTGATTTTGGTTCAAAGGGCCTTGGAAAATCTTGAAGAACAGCCAGAAGAAGGGCTAAGGGACCAGGGTCTTCAGGATGGCAACTGTGCCTACTGCCTTAGTGGGAGTCCGGAGCAATCATGGACTACCTGGGACAACACAGTCTAGTTTCTGCCTAGGAGTAAAGAACAACTCTCTCTGCATCTTTCCTAGTTAGCGATTTCTGCACTCCGCAGATTGTTGCTCTGTGTGGATTAGCAAACTCAGTCCACCAAAATTATTTAATCAAGGGCTTTTTGATTTAAAATCTGAGACTATCAGCATTCCTGAATGTGAAGGATCATTTTTTTCTACAAATGACTCACTTGTTGAAAGCAAACATCAGCTTGCAAATTACTGAAAAAGAACATTTACTAGTAATTTGCAACACATTATCATGTGGGAATCAGATTACATCTAAGGGTCCCCTTGTAAAACAAGCTTTAACATTTACAACGTTTCTGGAGAAATATATGTGTTCCTTGCCTCTGTGAGGATGTAGTAATAGACTTATATGGGCTTGGGGTGGGAGGAAGAATACCATCCTGATGCTTCATGGCTTCTGACATGAAGTAAACTCAGTCCAGAAAAGGAGAGTCAGCACTGGTCCTTGCCCAAAAGGATTCCCGAAGAAATGAGATAAAACACAAGGCAGAGGGGTGAGGAGGAGGCTTTTGACTGATCTCATAGGGATGGAATCTGTGAGCATTCAGAAGGAGCAATGGAAGCCTGTGGCCAGGCGAAGGCTGGGAGGGCGGTCAGTAAGTACAATAGCTTGCCTTTCTCTTTCTGCCCCAGTTGAAACTTTTCTGCAGGATGGGTCTCCTTTCTGCCCACCCAGAGCCAGCACTCCAAAACTGGCTTGCTTCCTAATCCACCTTTCTGTTCATCTACCCTTGGATTTTTCTAAATCATTCCAGCAGAATATGCTTGAATTCATAATCAATCACTCATATTCTTCCTGAGTTTCCTCACTCAAATAATTGGAACATGCTATCTTTTGGACTTTAAATGGCTACCAAAGTCTCCTTTAAGGAGGTTTAATCCCCAAGGCGATGCTACCTGGAGGTGGTAGAACCTTTGAGTGGCAGAGCCCGATTCGATTCGAGGCCTTTAGATTATCACGGGCATGTCCATGGAGGGTGCTCCCTGGCCACAAGGCAAATAGATTTACTCTGCCAGGTGCTCCCACCACGATGTGCTACCTTGCTGCAGGCCCAAACTCATACGATCAATTGATCGGGGCCTTGAATCTCCGAAATTGCGAGCCAAAATAAACCTTTTCTTTTTATAAGTTGAATTATCTCTGGTATTTGTTATAGTAATAGAAAGATGACTGATGGAGAGCATTTCTGCCCACATTCTTTAAATGGCTACTTTCCAAATCAAATCAGTAAATATATACAAAGCAGTAGTTCTCAGGATTATTAGTTCTTGGACCCCACATACTTTTTTTTAAACAAGATTTCATTTTAGTTTTACATATTGAAGGGGTTTACTGTTACATTCATACATGCACACACCATATATCCCCCTTTTACCCTCCCCACCCTCTCCACCTCCCTCTAACCCCTTTCCCATCTCCATCCTAGACTCCTATACATCTGAATAATGATTGAGATTCTTAAAAAGCTTTTTGTTTTTAAGAGAGAGGGACATCGAAAGGAAGAGAGAATCAGTTTTGTTTAGTCTTTCAGGTGGCCTTCATTGCTCCAACACTTCGTTGTGCATATGGTGCCGGGGTTCAAACTACGTCCTCAGGCATGACAGGCAAGTGCCATAACAGCTGAGCCACTGCTCCAGCCCCAGAAAGCTTTTACTTATGAGTGTTATACTAATCGATATTTCCCATATTGAATGCAGGCCACTTTAGAAGCTAGAAAGGAATGTTTAAAACACAAGAATCAACAAGCGTATTTTGCCATCTGGTTTGATGATGGTTTGTCCCCTCCAAGGCTTGTGTTGAACTTTAATTTCCCCTTTTAGCAGTGTCTGGAACTGGGACCTGGTAGACGTGTTTGGGTGGTGGGATGGAGCCCTCGTGGTGAGACGAATGCCTTTCTTACAGGAGAAAGTTCTTTCTCTTGCAGGACTGTGTTAGTTTCCACAAGAGCAGGTTGTTACTCAGCAAGTCCCCTCTCCTGTTCTGTATCTTCCGTGGGATTTCCTTTCTGCTTTTCATCATACCTGAAGCAGCATAAGGATCTGCAACTGCCTAGCGTTGGACACCCCAGCCTCTAGAACCATGAGCTAAAATAAACCTCTTCCTTTAGAAATCACCCAGTCCAATGTTCACCAAGGAGACACCACTGAGATGATGTCATCACACACCAAAGATAAGCACGGCCAGATCACAGTGGTGTTCTGTGCCATGCTTAGGTTCAAAATGTACCTGACAGATGATAAGGACCCCTGGAAAGGGCTCCAGGTAGGGGAGCGTCACCATCAGACACATGTTTTAGGATGATCAGTGATGTGGAGACTGAGGGATGGAAGCAGGGAGGCTATCTGCAGTTGCTCTAGAGCAGCAGTTTTCAAAGTGTCTGGGCACCCTGGGGGTTCCCAAGACCTTCTTGGAGGTTTATGAGGTCAAAACTAGTTTCAAAGTACTGCTTAAAAGGTAATTTCTTTTTCACTTCTGTTCTTTTGCTAGCGTACACTGGAGTCTTCCAGAAGCTAAATGGTGTCAAGGTTTTTTCAGCACTCCTTTCTCCTTGTCAAAGGTCCTGCCTGAGCACCTCACAGATCTAAATGTCCCTCTGTATACCAAGAGTCTGTACACCCCCTAGCAGGGCATGGTGGCACATGCCTGTAATCCCAGCAGCTTGGGGGGCTGAGACAGGAGGATCACAAGTTCAAAGCCCGCCTTAGCAACTTATCGAGGCCCTAAGCAACTTATCAAGACCCTGTCTCAAAATAAAATACAAAAAAGGGGTTGGGGATGTGGCTCAATGGTTAAGCACTCTGGGTTCAATCCCTGGTACCAAAAAAAAAATTTTTTTAAAGCTTTTATAAAGAGTCTGTACACCCCTTGAGGATGTAAGCCATTTTTCACTAGTCACTGTTACTAGACTTGAGTACAGCGACTGGCATGATTCCTGAGACGTGATGGATGCTCCAGAAACGTCTGCTGATAAATGACTGGTGGGAAGCAGATGTCAATATGCTGGCTTGCTGGGGTAGCCGTTTTCCCAAGTCTGTGCCTCCTCCAACACAGCCCTTCTCCCTACCCCATGATTCTGCTGTTGGCATTAGCCTAATTTCAGTCTTCTAAAAATCTTTTTCCCTCTCTTCCCTCATGCCAGCCCCCTGGTCCAACCAAACACTTAGAACTCTTGTTTTATTTCTGCCATATCTCTAATTTTATTTTAATTTTTATTAAGGAATTGAGTTACTGTGCAATCATAAATGCATATAAAGTAACAATATGATATGCATTTTTTTCCTAAACCAGAATTACCCCCACATTGACCCAGATCTCTTACATACTTCCCTGTTATCTCACATTTGACCTTTAGCATAGCTTTCTCATTTTCTGACTAAAATTGTCCCAGTTACCACACAGTGAGCTTCTTAAGGGCAAAAATACTATTTTTCTAGACTCAGAAATTGCCTTTTGAATGAGAATGTGAACTTCTACCTACTGTATATATTGTCTCCAATTTTTTTTTTCAGAACAACTCCTAACCATATCCTCTACTTATTTAGAAAAGTTCTGTCTTCTGCTGATACCTGGGTCCACACCCAAACAAAATCTAAACTTCTTAGCATATCATTCAAGTCACCCTAGGAGTTGATTCTAATCTATTTCCCAGGCTTTCCTGTCTCACATATATTCCTTATGCAGATTCCATCCCCTGGCTTAAGGGAAGCCTTGCCAGTCCTCAGACCACCTTGCTCCAGGCCATAATCACCCCATGGACTTGTTCACGTAGGAAAGGAGTGAGGTCCTCTTAAAGAAAGGCTTAAAGCAAGGTAGCGCTATCCTTAGTGTGACGAAGGACCTAGCTTGCCCTATGGCTACAGCCTCAGAGGAGTGTTCATTCATTGGGTCCCCTTGAATAAAATAAAGAGTGGAAGGTACAGCTGACAGATTGACACCCAATGATGCCTGCCACAAATAGGAAGCAAGAAGGTTGAAAACAAAGAAAATATGTGGTTGCCACATTCAGCACAAGATCATTGAGACGTGCTGGTGGGAAGAGGTCATTCTCTGACATTTACTCCAGTAACAGATATTCTGTGAGTGTCCCATTCCCTTTGGCCCCCTCCCTGGTCTCTGGCACAATCCCTGCCAAGGCAACACATGTGGAGACATCACCAGGCCTGCCAGGCCTCTGCTGTGACTGTTTGTGCCAGAATAAAGCCACAACTTTAGCGCTCCCTGTTTTAAGAGGTTGCCAACCCCAGCTATGAAGTCTCCTTACAAAGCCATGGGCCCAACTTCAGTCCAGCAAGCACTCACCCCTGGATTTTGCCAGGTGCATAGATTTCTGTGCCATCTGGATGCAGAGAATTTCCAAGTGTGCTCTGGAGCTTCCGTGGGTTCTGAGATGTTAATCAAATACCCACAAGAAGAAATGCTTTGGGAACAACTCTGCTTTCTGGTTTATTGATGTGGTCATGTAGAGTGAAGATATATTTCTGGTGCTTTGGTGAATTCATTTCAAGACATATTAAAGAAGGATTTTTTCCTAGCTGCTTGCTTCAGAATACTGGTCCCTAGAGACCAGGTGCTTTTCACAGTTCCTTGGAGGCCCATAAAGAGTGATGAGAAAATGCAGCTGGGCATCTCACAGGAAACCCAAGCCTGCTGCCATTCCTTGTGCGTATCTGCCTCTCTCCACACCTGCTTGTGTGCATCTCCAAGGAGAAGGAGCAATGGGAATCTTCAAGCACCTTACTCTTCAAGAAAGATGTTTGTGCTCCAGGTAGATGAATCTCTTTCCACAAGACATGGCACACACAGAAGCAGTGTTCAGATGCATTTTCCTATAGGTGCAAATAGCAACCCC
>PVKS010010832.1:0-58723 GCA_004027875.1 Aplodontia rufa
CAGCGGTTTCGGTGCTTGCCTGGCAAGCACGAGGACCCAGGTTCAAACCCCAGCACCACGTACACAACTGAGTGTTGGAGCAACTAAGGCCATGCGAAAAAACTAAATAAAGTTGTTTCTCTCTTTCTCTGTCTCTCTCGCTATCCCTCTCTCTTTAAAAAAAAAAAAAAAGAAAGAAAATTAAAAGGGGAGGGAGGGGCTGTTATGTAGTTCAATGCTAAAATGCTCCTGGGTTCAACCCAGTACTGGGGGAAAAAAAAAAGACGGCATTCTACACGTGCTGAGAGTTTGGTCCCCACGTGGGCAGTGTGTGCACACACCTTTCATGTGCATGTGCACCCAGTGTGTGATTCTGCAGGAGCTTGTAGGAGGACATACTGCACTCCTTTGTGTGACTGTGTCATTCTCCCTTAACAGCAATGAGGGGTGGGAGTACGGCTCAGGGCTGGAGAGCCAGCTTAGCATGCTCAAGGCCCTGGATTTGACCCCCAGCATGACAAAAATAAATAAATAAATAAAATAAAAATGAATTGAGGGCTAGGGATGCAGCTTAGTGGCAGAGTGCTTGCCTCCCATGGTTGAAGCCCTAAGTTCCATTCCCAGCTCCACAAAAAAAAAAAAAAAAAAGAAAAAAAGAAAAAAAATGCCTGGAGAAGCTGCCTAACTATCCCCAGGGCCACCAGACTTCCTTCTTCGTGACACACTGCACGCTGTGTGTGCTCGGAGTGGGAACATCATGCAACCTGAGCAAGCCCTACATGTGCACATGTGTATGTTGTGAACATCAAGCAGGCATTTGCACAGTATATTTAGATGTCTTTGGGTGCACAGAGGATACGTGTGACTTGTGTGTAGTAAGTGTGCATGCCTGCATGTGTGTCAGTACTTTGAGCAGTATATATGCAAGCAACCAGAAGAGGAAGTGTGGGGGTGGAAAAATTGCAGAGTCAAACAGATCTGAATTCCAGTCCTGCCCCTGTCACTACCTGGCCATGTGTTCTAGGACAAGATGCCAGGTTTCTGCATCATAGGATGAGAGTGATATTCACTGTCTCAGAAGAGAACGGGGAGGATTGGAGCTCGCAGTGGTGAGACACTGGGCGCTGGATAAATGCATCCTATTTGAAAACGTATTTGTATGTACATGTGCAGGTGCACACACAGCGGGACGTGCATATGGAGCTGCGTGTGCTCACAGGGAGCAGGGAGGTGGGCATGCACGTGGGTGCGTGTGCGTGCCTGTGCATGCACTATGTGTGCTTGGCAGGGGGTGCCTGGCTGTGGAGGTGAATTATGCATGGGGTGAGGGGCACACAGTGGCTCGACTGGGGCCTGTGTGCGCGTTGCACACGGTGCGTGGGGGTGGGGGGCTGGGCTCTCTAGGTGGGGCCTGAGTAGAGCCTGGCTGGTCCAGGGGGTATCTCTGGCTGTCAGTTCCGTGGTGGGTGGGGGGCGCTCCCACCGGCAGTGATTGAGCCCCCGCTCTCCCACCAGGCCTGCCAAAATACAGCGAGACAGGGTGTAATTACCGGCACTTACCGCGGCCATTACCCCCCTCGCCGCTGCGCGTGACACACGACCCATCAGCTCGGCGTTTGCGCCATTAAGGGGCCTCATTAGCATCCCGGCTCAGAAGCAAAATTACCCTCACTGCTCATTTCAAGATGTCATCAATTTTAATTTAGGGTCCAAAGATAGTACAATGGGAAGGCCCTCCCGGCCCGCCGCACACGGAGAGAGCGGGCGGGGGAGGGGCGCGGGGAGCGGCCGCGGGGCACCGAGGGCGGCGAGGGACGGAGGCGGAGCGGGAAAGACGGGGACGAGCGAGGGCGGCAGCAAAATGCCCATCTCCCCCCAAGAAAAGACCCGACGCTGGATCCTCCAAAAGAACTGAGGGCACAAGGGGGGCCTGACCCTCCCCCCTCAAGGCGGAGATATCAGGGGCCACAAGCACTGAGTGAAATGCAGTGCTGGGCTCTTCCTTTCAGTCACTCCTGTAATTGCCTAAACCACCATGGAAGGTATGTATTGCAAACCCCATTACAGATGGGGAAACTGAGGCACGGAGCTGCATCAGCACAAAGCAAGCCAAGCCAAAGCCCACATGTAAATGCAGGCCTGTTTGACTTTGCTGCGCCCCGCCTTCCGGACTCTGAATTTGTGGCCTTTGAAGTCTCCCAGGCAACATATCTGGGCCTGTGGGCAGGGCTGAGGGGGTCACCCACCCCACCTCCTCTGCTGCCAGTCCCAACATGCCTCTCACCTGCAGCCGCGCCCACCCCCTTCATCAGGCCTTTGCACATTCTGTATCCCACTCCTGGAACACCTCTCCCAGGTCCTCAATGTTCTTTCTCTCTCTCCTCCTCCTCAGCCTGGACCCTCACAACTCAGCTTAATGTCACCTCTGCCCCTTTCTCCAAACCTATGCTGACTCACTGCTCCAGGCTTACATGCCTGTGTCCCCCATGCCCAGTCTTCCCAGCGACTGGCCCTTATCCATCCAAGAACCCCCAGAAACCAGCTTTGGGCCAGCTCCAAGTGGGTGCTTGGCATTTGCCAAGTGAAAGCCGAACCAGTCCACCAGTGTTCCTGGGCTTGCGTTGAGTACTTGTCTGGGCACAGAGGGACCATGAGGAGTGTGGGCTCCCATCTCTCCCTCCATTGTTTAGATGAATAGCTTTGGTTCCACAAGAGTTCAGGAAGGGCTATTTCAGTTTCTTGATGACAAGAGCAAATGTGCCACAAACGTTTATTTAATGAATATATGACCGAGTGCATGAACAAATGAACCAATGAATTAAAAGCCCCTCTCCCTGGCCTTACTCAGGTCCCTGCAGAGACAAATCTTGGCTAGTTCTTCCCTGGGCCATGTAGCCACTTGACACATCAGTATTGATTGGGCAAAACAGAAGCTGGGCATCCTCTATGCCCTGTAAAACCTCTTTCTGAGAGGGTAACACCCCCCAGGCAGCCCCACAGACCTCTGGCTGGTGAAGGAGTTTTCAGAACGCTTCATTTGGGAGGAGTGTGGGGTTCCTCCTCACTTTCTCAGTATTTCCAAACAGTTTGCAATCTGTCCTAATTCACAATGGAGTTCAAGAAGACCCTGAAGGGGCTGGAGTGGTGGCTCAGTGGTTACGGCACTTGCCTGGCAAGCAGGAGGATGTAGATTCGAACCCCAGCACCACAAGCACAACGAAGTGTCAGAGAAATGAAAGTCACAAGAGAAACTAAATGAAAAAAAAAATTGATTCTCTCTCTCTCTCTCTCACTGTCCCTCTCTCTTTAAAAAAAAAGAAAGAAAGAAAGAAAGAAAGAAAGAAAGAAAGAAAGAAAGAAAAGAAAGACCCTGAAGCCATGGGCCTTAGATTTTCCAAATATAAAGAAGGAGGCAATATTCCTTAGGTTCAGACCACCATGGCGTGAGGCTTAGTGACTTGGCAGCAGAAGCAGGGCCAGGCCTGGGGGCGGGCACAGGCTGAGGAGAAGGGCATTGCAAATCACTGTGCCTGTCAGCCCCAGCCAGGGCCTCCCGCCCCCTTTCCAGCTGCCTGGCCAGGGTGAGAAGAGAGGGAAGGGCCCCAGCCCAGAGCCCTGAGACAGGGTCCTCACTGGCAAGCACCGCTCCCCAGCCTCACAGAAGACAGATCGCTCCCTTAATCACTCTGGAAAAGAACCCCAAGCCGATATAATATTATAATTAATTAATTCACTAAAAAGGTATTAAATTTCTCTCCCCCCTGTGGATATTATCTGAATTCATTGACCTTTAGAAAAATCACCCTCTAATTGTAACCAGGTCCAAAAGCATTTGCAGCCCGTCCCTTTTACATTAATAATATCTTCCCGGACTCTGCTCTGGCTGCTTAAATATTGTATAAATTCCACTGCCCCCCTTGGAAAAGAGAGAGCAAAGAAAAAAGATGAGGCTGCAGGAGACTGAGAAGGGGGGATGGGGGCTGGACCTTGGGAGCTGGGGGTCCTGGGAGGTGGGAACAGGAGGGGCATCAAAGGGGCTCTCTCTGGCTGCCCCAGGTGACCAGGCAGGGGCAGAGGAGGGGAATAAGCTTTGAAGTGGGGCAGGAAGAATAGATTGGCAGGGAGAGGGAGTACTGAACTTGGGGCTAGTTTTTAGGAGGCTGTGGGTATACGTGGAGAGAACACCCATAGCACCGTGCTGGCTCAGTGGTTCAGTGGTAGACCGCTCATGGCGTGTATGCAAGTACCTGGGTTCAAACCCCAGCACTCAAACACAACTGGTGTCAGAGAAACAAAAACCAGATGAAAAAATAAATAATATTGATTCTGTTTCTCTTAAAAAAGAAATCCATAGTATATACCAACCTCATCAAGTTAGTGGCCCTCAAAAACACCTGATTTTAAAAAACCATGTGTGGAATTCCTAGCTGGATATTCTGAGGTCCCACTCTTCCTTCCCAGGCTGCCCCTCCAGCTGGCAGGGCACATGCAGTTGGAAATTTAGAACTGCCTGACACAGTGGTAGGTACTCAGGAAGAGAGCTGGTGTGGACAGACAGGCAGACACAGGCGCTGAGGACAGCACGGTGGTCCCTCCCACCTCTGGAAAGTCCCCTGGGTCTGCTTTGGGGCCCCACGAACCTGAGAGAGCTACAGCGGCTTGTCCTCCCATACCTAGCTTGAACCCCTTCCCCAGACCACGCTCACATTGCACTGCGGTTTGTTCTCAAGGCCTGGGAGGGCAGGGTGCTTCCTCACCTGCCTTCACAGTCCTCTTCCCCTCTCTGCCTTTTTAAAATGAACGCTCCCATGGACCTCACACCTAGAAAGGTGCTGTCAACTGTAAAGAATAAGGGTGAAGTGGCATTTAATCCGCGCATTCATAGCCACCAGCTGAAGCGGACCATTCCAGCCACAGGTGAAGGTTGCGCAGGTCTCAGATACACTTTTTGATGGCTTGTTGAAATGACCGGGGCCATCCTTAACCAAAATGGTAGAAGGCAGGACCCCCAGGTAGAGTGCAAGCCACCCAAGCGGTCAGCTTTGGAGTGTTCCTTCAGCTGAGACTCCCCCACCCCCACCAGGCCCCAGCAGGCAGAGGTCTGGTCCTGGCCCAGAGCGCCCTCTAGTGGAAAGAAACCCACCCATACCCTGGATCCTGACCATTGTGTTGTTCAGACCTGCCACTCCAGCATGCTGGTGGTGGCTGAGCTCCAAGATTCCAGCAGGTAGGTGGGGAAGGGGGATAAGGTGGTCTTGAGGGGCTCTGTGAGGAAGCAGGGGAATAGGTCTCCACTCCACTGAGTGAATCGCTAGGGTGAAGGGGAAGACCAAGCAGGACAGAGAGAGATTTCTCAACCATCCAAAGAACCAACCTTCAGGCTTCCCAGCTTGTCAATCCCTCCAGTGACAAGGAAACCCAAGCCTGGGTCTTCAGGTGTACTCCAGCAGAGCCCAGTAACTCAGAGAGGGGTTCCCAGAGTACAGGCTGTGTTCAGGAAGTGGGTAGGACCTGGAACTGGAAGGAGGTGCCAGTGCCCAGGCTAAGCAGGCTCTGCAAGGTCATCCACAGCTCCATCTGACCTTGAGATTAATCCTGCAGCCTCTGCCAGCTCAGCCACCCTAGCGCCCACTCCGCCTGGCCTCCCTTCCATCTCTCCCCTCACACATTAATTGCTCCAACGTTGATTTGATCTCCCATTCTACACAGAGGAAATTGCCCTCTTAGCCATTTTGATCCTGCAGTTTTTTTTTTAATTAGATCTCTTTGGCCTGTTTGGCCTCTGCCTAGAGACTGTGGAAAAAAGCAAAGGAAATGGTAGAAGCTTGAGACCCTCTCTTCCCTCCCCTGCAGACACCTGCGGTTCAGACATTTACCACTGGACCCCTCCCTGCCCCAAGCCCATTTCCTCATCCTGGACGAACTTAAACATCCCAGAGTCTCCCGAGCAAGGCCTCAGGGAACCATTGTATAGTGACAGAGCTGCGGCCCAGAGGGAGGGAAGGATGTGCCAGGCAGTTCCCCAGCAGAGTGGGAGTAAAATTGCATTCTTACTCACCCAGTGTCCTATGCTCCTGTCCCCTCCCAAAATAGCTCCCAAGGGTGGCTTGACACAGCCCCACAGTTGCTAGAAGTCTGTCCCGCATAACACACTAAGTCAGAGAGAAGAGGGGGCCAGCCTTGTCTCCAGAGCATCCTGTTAGGGTGTCTCAGGCTGGGTCTCCAGCCAGCCAGGAAGTGGGGAACCTGGAGAGAGCCTCACTAGAACAGGGGTAGGCAGTGCAGGGCCAAGCTGCCCAAAGGAAGCAGCGGAGGATGGTAGAACTGGTTTCTAGCAAAGTTGTCCCCCACATCAGCCATCTCAGGCCACAGCTGGAGGTGTGGGAACAGCGTGGCTGCAGCGCCACCTCGTGGTCTTGAGAAGTAACAGTGCCCCCATCAGCACCCAAACCCAGTAAATTACGCTGCTTCTCCAGCTTCCCTTGGGGCAGGGCTGGAGTTGGGAGAATCCATGTTGCAACCTCCTCTCCATACCCCTTTCCATCTCCCTCTGTTGTCAGCTGTAGGCTCGTGCCAAAGAGATAGGACAAGCAGGTACAAAGCACAGTGTTTACTAAAGGCACAAAGTGGGGATCCGGAGGGGAGCTGCTCTTCCAGCAGTGACCCCATGCTCCACCCTGAGCCCAGCCCCCTCTTCTGGCCACCCCACCCTCAAACCACCCTGGGGGGAGTTGTTAGCACCAAAGGTGGGTGGGTGCCCCACCTGTGGGGGCAGGGTGTACCTGACTAGGGGATGGGTTTGTTGTCATTCAAGTCCCAGAAAGGCAGGCCTGGGCACCCCCAGACCAGTTGCTTCCAGAGGAGTTTCCTGAACCCCTGCTCCAACATGTCCTCCATTGCAGGGGCACTCAGGCTCAGAAGACAGGACTTCCCCTGCCAGGCTCTCTTCTTGCCTCTAGGCCACCTGTCCGTTCCCCTTCCCCTCATGATTTCACCCCCAGGAGCCTATTCCCATCAGGAGAGCTGCCTCTGGGGGTGGGGGCACCGAGACAAGTGGGAGCTTCTCCCGACCCCACAGGCTGCCAGGCGGCACTAAGTCCAAACAGGGGGCCAACAGGGAGGAGTGAGGCAGGGCAGGTGGCTACTTCACACACAAGTGCAGCCTAAGTGTGGAAGGGAGGTGCCCCCACCCTCCCAGCCCCCAGGCCTGCCCCTGTTCCCTGGCACAGGGGCAGCCAGGGTCACAGCACATCGCCCTCCTCCATGCTGAAGCTGCTCCGGCGGCTGCTGGCCTTGGAGGCCTCGGGGGACATGGTGGAGAAGAGGGGGTCAGAGGCCAGCGGTAGCAGGGAGTCATCCAGGAGCATGAGGTCCAGATCCTTCTTGGACAGGTTGGGGAATGGGGAGCCATGCTCTGGCCCCAGGGGGTCAGAATAGCCTGTGGGCCCCTCATCACTCCCGCCCCCAAAGCCCAGGCTGTGGCTAAAGTCCAGGTGATGGAATGGGGATGGTGGCTGGGCAGGTGGGGGCAGCGGGGCCTGGGGGGGCAGAGCTGGCAGCGGCTCAGGGTCGGGGACATCAGCCCCCAGCATCAGAGCCTCTCCTGGGCCCTCCTCGCTGGGCAGCTCCTGCTTCACCACCTGCTGGGCCAGCTCCGCCATGTTCACACCCGATGGAGAGGCAGTGGGGAGACCGTGGACTCGTGCCTGCATCTCCAGTTCCTGCAGGGTAGGGGAGCAGACAGAGGGCTGGGGCGCACACCCATGGCACCAGCCACCACACCTCCCCTTTCCCTGCACCCCCGCCACAGAACGTCTGGGCCAGAGGAAAACAGAGTGTGGCTCTGGAGTCTAGACCAGTGTTTTTTGAAACTACAAGTCGTAACTCATTAGTGGGTTGTGAAACCACTGTGGTGAGTCTTGACCAGTTCTCTCTCAATTTTTTAAATTGAAATAGACTTGTCTAAACTAGACCGGAATAGAAATTATCAGTATGCATTGCATCTATTAAGGATGAGTTTTCTTTCATGAAATGTCAATTTTTCACTTTGAGCGTGTCTGTGTGTGTGCCGGATTTTAATGGAGATTGTACTACCTACCATGAGAAATAGAAGCTGCAGCCAGATCATGCCTTGTACCTGGAGAGGACAAGTCTCAGGCCCAAAGGGGACAAGAGAACCTCAGCACAGAGTCAGGACAGGACTAGAACTCAAGGTTCCAGCAGCTGGCTTCTCTCTCCAGACCTGTCCCTTAGTTTCCCCCGTGGTGATTCCTAGTGGTACTGCCAAATGCTTCCACCTCTCTACCTTGAAGGCACTTGGTAGGTTTGCACTTTCCTGTACCATTCAGATTAGGTGTGGAGTGCACTTGGCATTGGCCAAGCAGATGAGGGCAGAAATGACACAGGGCGCCTTAAGAGGGACACATGGCTTTAAAAGCCAACTCTAGATGCACCCGGCCACCAACCTGAGCCCCAGAATGAGGGTCTGACAGAACAGAGACTGCAGCTGATAGTTGTTGCTTGAAGGTACTGGGGTCTGTCTGTCACTACAGCATAACATCCTGACTCATGCTGACTTCCTTCCTCAGGGGCATCATTCCTCTGTCTCCAATTTCAGGAGTGTAAGCCCTGCCCCAAGGTCAGGGAGCCTGATCAGGGTCAGGGGTCAGAGCTACCCAAGAGGTCTGCTCGCAGGCCAGACCTGGATGCGGAGCCAGAGCTGCTTGTTGGTCATCTCCAGGCGCCGGGAGTGGTTCTCCAACTCCCTGGACTTCTGCAGGTCCTTCTGCATCCTCCGGATGTAGTCGACAGAGGCCTTGAGGATGGTACCCTTGTTCCAGCGCACGTCCCTGCAGACCCCGGGGTCAGGCAGAGTCAGAGGCGCTGGCCCAGAGGGGTGGCCACAGGTTTTCCACCACTGCACTGGCTGCAGACCCTTTGTGACCTGACCCAACCTTGACCACCAACCAACCCTAGACCTGGCCACCTCCTACTTGTGGAATAGGCTGGTTTTAGGCTGTACAGAAGGGAACTCCCAGGTAACTTCTGTTGCCACCGCCCACTTCCCTAATGCAAGTAATCTGGAAGGGCCTCCTTGGGCCAAGACCTTTCACTCCTGTTGCCAAAATCCAAACCTACTCCTACCATCCACCACCTCTCTCCCTTCCCCCAGTCCAGTACCCTCAAGAAACTCTTGCAACTCAACACCTCCTCCAGGAAGCCTCCCTTGTTCCCAGTCTCACTTCCCAACAGAGGAGCATCTGTTGAGCTTCCTTGACTTAGGAAAGGGAGGAACTTTCTTTTCTCAAACAGATAAGGAGATCCAAGGAGGGCTTCTCTTCCCATCATGCCCCCAGGCAAACTCATGGGGGTGGGGACAGAATACCTTTCAGCTGCCACCCACCCCCAGACTTCTTCCCTCCCCCCAGAAATCTGCTCACAGGTCGTTGGCCTTGGGGATCAGCATTCCCAGCTCCTTGATGCGGTCATTGATGTTGAACCTCCGTCTCCGTTCAACTACAGGTAACAGATTTGCAGAGGAAGCCATTAGGAGGATGGATGGGGAAGCTACCAGGGAGGGGCGCCCTGGAGCAACCTACAGCTTAGGCTTAGCCCTGGGAAGCAAGGGGTGACCAACAGACTGGGTTTCTCCAGGTAGAGGGGGTTAGGGCACAGACTAGACACAATTAAGGGGTACTGTGAGGAAGAGCCAGCCCAGGCCAGCTCTTGCACAGCAAACTGCGGGGGATGAACTCTTCCCCACCTCCTCAGTAGCCCCAGGCCGGGTCCTAAAGAACACAATCTGATCAACTGGGGATTTCATGACTAGCCCTTCCCAGGAGCCATCTCCTACTCCCTCCTACTGAGGAGGGCAGAAAGAAGGTAGCAATGACCACACCCACCATGGAGTCACCGCAATGGAGGGTTGGAAGCAGGAGAGGCTGAAGTGTAAGTGGTGCTCAGGGGCGGCTTTTCAGCCAGCCCAGGTGAGAGCACTGGACAGGGGCAGGCAGGACTTACTTAAGTTGTGATTGTCTTTCTTCTGGCGCTCCTTGGCCAGGGCTCGGCTCTCAGCATCTAGAGGCCAGGGGAGGAGAGTGTTGCTGGGAGGGAAGGGGAGAAGGAGGGGACCCAGGGGGGCAAAGAGGGAGGGTGCCAATACCTGTGAGCTCTCGCTTCTGGGTCAGGTCCGCAGGGCAGGAGCTGCTGGTGACACCCACCAGGGAGGCCGTGACCTGGGGGTCGCTGCTGTACACGTTGAGGTGGCTGCTGGAGAGGGGCAGCTGTAGGGGGAGGGGAGGAGAGGGGGTCAGTGAGTAGCCCCCTCTCTGAGGGGAATCCCCTTCAGGGCTCATAGTCCCAGGAACAGCTGTTCCCAGGGACACCAGGGGCATCAGAATCTGCCCTGGCCCCTTCTCCTGCAATTCAACCTGGATGTCTGCGGAGTCAGAGCTGAGCAGGAGCTGAGTGGTGATGGGGAAGCCCTAGGGAGGGCTAATCAATTCTGGAGTTTGGAAGGATTTCCTGGAGGGTGTGGAACTTAACTGAGTCCTGAGCAGAGAGGTGAGGAAGGGGAGGGGCTATCGGCAGTGGGTGGCATGAGCCAGTAAGCTGAGGACCGCAGTTCCCCACAGCTCTAGTTCTCAAGGTCAAGGAGTCGGGTGTGATGGGCAGGGGCAGGAGATGCAGCAGGCTCCTGGAAAGCAAAGTCACTGGGATTCTGGAAAGAGCAACCTGTGAAGGCTTAAGCAGGGGTCTGACAAGCACAGATTTGAGTTCTGGAAAGATCTCCCAAGCTCCTGCCTTAGGAGTGTGAAGCAAAATCACAGGTCTAGACACTGCACACAGAAAATACTGAAGGGACCTGACAATTACACCTTCCTCTGTCCCTCCCTCCTCCGCCCTACTGCTCCCCACTGGTTTAGATCCAACTGGTCCTGGCCAGCTCCTGCTAAGTCACTCAGCAATGTCACCAGGGCAGTAGGGACCCTGGACTGACTTCTTGACTCCCCACTGCAGGAACTGGGAACTTTCCCTCCGTGGTGTGGACTTGGGGTGATAACAGTTTCAGGCCCAAGGAGCAGGAATACGCAGCTTTAAGATTTAGGATCTCAGAAAAAAACAAGGTAGGGCTCCACGCTCAGTGCAAACACCTGTCATTCTTGGGCAGACTCTGCCCTCGATTTCTTGCCTCATCTCATCTTCCCACCACTTTGTGGGTAGATGGTCTCACTCCCATTTTGCAGCTGAGAAAAAGGGCTCAGAATACTTGAGAGCCCTCCTACAATCACAGCAGAGCCAGGCCTCTTGATTCCACGCCTGCTACTTCCCACCAGCCACCTCACTCCTGTCTGGGACATCCAGAGTGCAGTTACACTCTGCCAGGATGCTGTCAGAGCAAGAGATCCTCTGGCTGGGGACAAGGCCAGCAGCCCCAGAGAGTGAGGAACGTGGGCCTTTGCTTTCTGGGCCCTGGGTTTGGTGGAGGAGTGGAGCCTCAAATCCCAAAAGAAACTTGTTGACTCCAGGACTTCCTGTGGACACACCACTGCCCTCCCAGAAGGTTCACCCTGCTCCCTTTTCCCTGACCCCAGCAGGAAGCCTCCCGAAGCTGCCCCAGCCCCCTTGTTCCTGTCTGTAGCCCTATCATGCACCCAGGCGGAAGCACATCTTTCTTGATTCATAATTCTGCTTGGCCCTGGGCCCTGGTCACATAATTTGATGGCGATGACTCTCTACAAAGCAAGGCCAGCTCCACCTTGGTCAGCTCTCTCCAGACTCAGAGCCCCCGTGAGTCCTGTGCCACCCTCCTCCACGCACACACTACCCACCCCACCCCGCCCAGGAGTACCGTGTTGGGCATCTGCATTTCGGGATTGATGTAGCCCAGCACATTGTCCAGACGCATAATGTTGTCAATGACATCATCAAACTGGAAAAAAGAAAGTCAGTCTGAGGAGGGCCCACCCGGAGAAGGGCAGGGGAAAAGGGCACTGGGACAGGTGCTGACCAGGAGGGATCTTGGAGCCACCTCATCCAACCTGCTCATCCAGAAGAGGAGGAAACAGGCCCAGAGAAAGGATGAGCAGTCCAGGTCCCACAGCCAACCCCAAGGCCAGAACAGGATTCTTCCCTAGGAGTCTGCCTGCCCAGGGAGATTCTTTCTTTTTCTTTCCCCCTCCCCTCTCTCTTTGTACTGGGAATCCCAGTACCAAAACCCCAGCTGCACTCTACCACTGAGTACATCTCCAACCCTCTTTATTTTTTACTTTGAGACAGGGTCTTGCTAAGTTGCAGACGTTGGCCTTGAACTTGAGATCCTCCTGCCTCAGCCTCTTGAGTCGCTGGGATTACAGGTGAGCACCACTGTACCCGGTGAGATTCTTGATATATATATATATATACATTCTAACTAGGGCTTTGCAGGGGTGCTGGGCTTTCCTGGATGAGTCTTCTATTTCTCCATAGTATAGTTTTCAAAAGTTAACAATAGTGTTTGCCCCTTGGACCGGGGCTCCCCAATGACAGAGCTGTGCCTCCATCAGACTGGGACTTTCTGAGGGGACACCCTGCCTTAGACCAGGATTCCCCAGAGAGCAGCATCTGGCACCAGTTATGCCTGCATGGTGGCCATTGGCCAGCCCTCACTCACCTCCTTCTCGGGGTTGGAGCTGATGTGCAGCATGGCCATGGGACTGTTGGGCGCACTGTTGTTGGCTGAGGTGGACAACACATGTCCGGCACGCACTCCAGGGGAGGCGGCTGGTGGGGGCTTCGGGGAGCCCTGGGCAGGGCTGATGTGGGCGGCAAACTTGTTCCCATAGGTCTCCGACAGGTACTCCCGCACCTTCTGGTGCTGGGACTGCTGCAGGTGGTAGGAAGTGGGATTCTCCAGGTAGGACTGCACCTGAGAGGGGGAGAGGTGACAGTTCTAGTGGGGGCTGGGACCAGTGGTGGGGGGCGGGGGTGGCCAGAGCTGCACTTACCTTCAGCACCTCCCCAGGCACAGGCGGCGGCGACTGGAAGTGGACGGGAGTATTGATGGCCGGGGTGGGGGGTCCTCCCAGCTGCTGCTGCTGCTGCTGCTGCTGCATATAATGCATGACTGCCTGCTGCTGCATGCGTTCCCGCTGCTCCTCCTGCTGCGCCTGCTCCCGCATGAGCTGCATGCGCAGCCCGATGCGCGATGCCATGTTGGCTGTTGGCACCGGCTCCCTGCAGGTGAGGGGAGACAGGTCTATGACACACTTTTCTTCCTCAGAGCCCTGGGGCTCAGGGTGGGGCCAGGGCCAGTGCAAGTGTGATCGCTCCCATTGAACAGGAGAAGAAACTGAGTCCTGAGGGGAGAAGGGATTTGTCCAAGGCCACTGAGCAAGCTGGCCACTGAGCTGAGACATGAAGTCAAGATTCCTGATGGCTAGACCAGAACTGAAGTTTCTCTCTTCATTTGTTGCAGTTGTGGTCCCCAAAACTTGGAATCAACCTTGACTCCTCTTTCTGTGGTCCGCGTCCTGGTCCCGTAGGATCTGGCCTCAGTCACTTCCTCTTCTGTCAACACCTCTGCAACCCCCACCCTGCGCCTGGCCTGTGCCACGCCTTCCCTGAGTGGCTTCCTGATGTTGACTCCCTCCTTCCGTCCTTTCCCTACCGCATTCTGCTCACAACTCAGTGATTACATGGATCTTGTTAAAATCGAAGTCAGTTCCTTTCCTATCCTCTGCTCAGAACTCTCCAGGGCTCCTACTTTGTTCAGAGTAAAAGTCAAAATCCTTACCATAGCCTAAGAGGCCATCTGTGATCTGCCGCCACCTCATGTTCCCTTGGCCCCTTGGCTGTCACCTCCCCCTACCTTCCCCTTGTTCATCTGCTCTAGCCACACCTCCAGCCTCTGCAGTCCTCAAACACCTCCAGGGCATGTTAGCACCCCAGGGCCTTTGCACTTGCTGCCCCTCTGCCTGAAATACTCTTCCCCAGATGTGATAATGGTTCACTCCTTCACCCCCTCCAAGGCTCAAATATCACCTTACAGTGATGTTCCAAGACCACCACCACCTTATTAAAGCTGCAACCTCCCCACCCCCAGCCACCCCCAGGCTCCTCATGGCCCTTCCCTCTTATTTTTCTCCATATCAGTTTTCGCCATCTTAAATGCTATGCATTTTTGCTTAGTTATTTCATTCATTGTCTGTCCCTTACTTACTAGGAATGTGAACTCCCCCAAGGGCAGGCATTTTGTCTGTTTTGTTTACTGCTGGACCTTCAGCCTCTAGCCTAGAGCCCAGCACTAAGTAGATGCTAAATCCATGTGGGAAGATAATGAATATTATATATGAACCAGGCACTGGGGGTGCAAATGTGATCCTTGAGTTCAGAGTGTACAAAATCCTATGAGCAAAGGGCCATTTTAGGGCACCAGATGGTGTAAAAGCCTGGAGAAGGCTTCCCCACCCTCACACACATCAGCCCTGACCTACTGTGGGCCAGATGTGACTGAGGCCCCTAAGCCTATTCTGGAAGGCAGGAGGATGGAACAGTGAATACTGCAGCTGGGCCCACTCTGTCCCTAGCTCACCTGGTAACCCTGGGAGAGTCCCTACCTCTCACTGAGCTTCAGCTCCCTGTGCACAAAAAGAATCAGACCCCATGATTTCTTTTTATCTTTCAGATTTTTGTTTTGTTTTGTTTATAGCACTAGGGATTGAACTCAGGGGTGCTCTATCACTGAGCTGCATCTCCAGACTTTTTTCTTTTGAGACAGGGTCTCACGAAATTGTCCAGGCTGCCCTCAAACTTGTGATCCTCCTACCTCAGCCTCCCAAGTAGCTGGGATGACAGGTGTGAGCCACCATGCCAGGTGGACCCAGTAATTTCTAAAGTCCCTCCCAGCTATGATGGGCTGAGACTATGTGGGAGGTGTAAGGTCCTTGAGGGTAACCCAGACTCCAGGAGGGCACTGGTAGAGGATACAGGGTCTTCAACTTGGAACTTTGCCAGAAGCAGAATGACATTGTGGGTTTTGAACAGGACAGACCTAGACTTGAATCCCAGTTCTGCCACTTCTATTATTTTTCTTTCTTTTGAGAAAAAGAGAGTTAATTTTATTTTTTCATATGTTTTTTGTTTTTCCTTTACATAGTTGTGTATGTGGTGCTGGGGATCAAACCTGGGCACTTGCACATGCCAGGCAAATACTCTACTAACCCTCCAGTACTGCCACTTCTTTACTATGTGACCTTGGAGAGTGAATCTCTCTGAGCCTCAGTTTCCTCTTTTGTTTGTTTGTTTGTGTTTTGATACCAGGGATTGAACCCAGGGTGCTTAACCACTGAGCCACATCCCTAGCCCTTTTTACTTTTTATTTTGAGACAGGGTCTGGGTAAGGCCTTGCTAGCAAGGCCTGACCTTTAGCAAGGTCAGGGCCTTGCTAAATTGCTGAGTCTGGCTTTGAACTCCCGATCTTCCTGCCTCAGCCTCCCGAGCTGCCATCACACCTGGCTGTTTCTTCATTTGTAAACAGTGTCTAGTTCAGAAGAAAAGCGAACAATGATGCGCCTCGCGCAGTGCACAACACCTGGTAGGCTGAATTGGTGAGATACAGATCAGCTCAAGACTGGCAGGGTGAGCTGGGCTGTGTAGACCAAAGGCCAGAGCTGTGTCCCAAGCTCATAAGAATGAGCCTCAACCTCTGGGAGAGGCAAAGGAAAGCAGCAACACAGATACTGTACTAAGTCAACACTAGCAGAAAGTACTGGCAAATATTCAGTGAAAATCACTGGATCGTGCAGATGATCGTAATTGGTGTTCATGTGAGCATTTACTATAGGTCAGGTCAGGTTCTAAGGATCTGTGCCTTAAAAGCCCGATGAGATAAGTTTGGGTTTATTGTTCTCCTCTCATTGAGAAGGAGAGACAGAGACACAGGGAGGGACGCATCTTGCAGTAGAGCAATGCTGGGACCCAGTCCTAGGTATTCTAGCTCTGAGTCCATGCTGGGGAGGGAGGGTCTCAGAGGGCAGAGAGGGAGCTTGTCCCTGTTATACAGTTGGTTGACCAGGCTCCGGAATGGAGCCCGAGTCATCTGACCCCCAACCAGCAGTCCCTCCACCACCATGGTGGTTTTCCTACTGAGTGGGAAGCACTGTCTACTTTCAGGGTCTGAGTACAGGGTGTCCCGCACCTCACCCTCCTTCCTTCTCTTTCCCCTAGGCAATTAATCAATGAAGACCTTGGCCCAAGGGTCTGTGCCCAGCTCTCAGCAGGGCAGCCCCCGGGGGAGGAAGCAGAGGCCCCTTACCCCTCCCTATCTTGCGGCAGCCATGCAGCTGCAGCCTCCACCGGAGCTCGCCCCCCTTCCCTGTGCTCCTACAGAGCAGTGCCCCTGTCTTCGCACCCCCACTGCCCACCAGGCACACTAGCCCTACAGACCTTCAGGCTCTGACCCCAGCCCAGCCGCTCCCTGCAGCTGCACCCGGCATGCCCACACACACTGGGCCGCCCCTCCCCAGGACAATCCGACTTCAGTTGGCCCTGGTGGGAGGGCACCGGGCCTGGCCGTGCCAGCCGACTCAGGGCGGGCTGGGGGAGAACGAGATCGTTGTTTCCCCCACAAAGAGCTGGCTGCCTGGTCCTGTCCGGCTGCAGCTGACTTGCAGTGAGAACTGTGCTGGGCCCTGATCCGCCTCTCCCTGGCTGGGCTGGCCTCAATTCCCTCTTCTGTAAAATGGACACACGAATGCTCCCCGACCTGCCAAGGGATCTGTGTGATCCTCCTGGGGGAGGATGCGAGAGAACATGGTGAAGAGTCTGCTCCCCAGAGGTATCAGCAGCTTCCCCTGCTCTACCTGCCTCTTTGACAAAGCTGTCACATCCCTCAGAGGGAAGTTCCAGCCTTCTGCCCCATCCAGGTTCCCAGCCTGGGCTGCAGTGGGTGTGGTCTCGGTGGGAGGAGTAAGGGATGGAGGCAGGAACTTGAGGGCAGATGGGTGGTCCAGGAGAAACTCTGGGCATGCTAACCCTGCTACCCTCTGCCTGTGTGCTCACTCTCCAAGCCTGAGGGCCTCTCACAGCCTCCCCTAGCACCAAACAGAGCCAGGAAGAACTGAGAGGAAGGACTGGGGAAGTCAACATGCTCCTGGGCTCCTACCCTCCATCTGGACCTCCAGGCCCAGCCATGGGTCCACATGCACAAGCTCAGGACACCAGGGCCTACACTCAGACACCAAGGATAGAACCTTCTCTGCCCCCACCCCAGGGAACACTTCCTCCTGAGGGGACAGGTCTGTTGCCACAGAGAACTCCTGCCCTTCCCAGTGGCATAGCCACCCCCATTGGCATCTTTTAGACCCACCAGCTGCTTCCTGCTTCTGCTCACCCAGGACCTCTAGGTGACTCTGCTGCAGGCCAGTGCCGAGTTCCAGCTTAGTCATGAGTGGCCCACAGACTGCCTGTACTGACTGGGTGACCCTGGAAAGTCACTGACCCTCTCTGTGCCTTCCCTTCCTAACCTCTGTAAATGCAGCCAATGATAGCACCTGCCTCATGGGGCCATTTGGAAGATTCAAGAAGGCACAGCGAGTGTGTGGATCTCTCCTTGCAGGCCCTCAGGCATTTGATCGTGGAGGGGGTCTTCTCTGGTGGGCGCCAGAGCTGGTGTCATCCAGCCTCTGTGTGGGCTTCCCTATCAACCATTTAAACCTTAGTCTGAACAAACCAGGTCAGAATCTTTCCTAAGATAAGCGGATAAGGTGGGGGTGGGGTGAGGGAGATGGGGAGAAATCATGGGACTCCATGAAGAAGAGGCAAGGAGAAGAAGGATCCTCAGAACAGGAGCATCACAGCTGGAGGAAGAAGGGAGCAAATATTTAGCATTGAGTGGAAAAAGCAATCTGGGGTGTAAAATATACAGCCTGAGATCAGTTAGGCAGAAATGGAAAGACTAGAAGGATCATCACACTGGGGGCAACATGCCTACGGAATGCTCGCCACAGGCTGGAGCTATGTACCCATGTGCTTTTCAAACATTAACTCACTTATTCTCCACAACAACCCAGTGAGGACAGTACCACCATTGTCTCCATTTTTCAGGGAGGAAATGGAGGCCCGGAGAGGAGAAAGGACATGAACAGTTATACAGCAGAGGATGGCAGAATGGAGAGGTGTCAGGCAGCCTGGCTCAGAGCCCCATCCTTTAATTATTATCCCAGGCTCCCCGGTACCCTAAACCGTTGAAAGTGGTTACCTCTGGGGAGGAGGAACAAAAAAGGGTGGCGAATGGGAGTTTCTCTTTCCACGCACAAAGCTTTTAACTCTGATGTGCGTATGTGTGGCTTGTGTGACGCTTAATAAAGGGGCAAAGGAGGCATGGCAGCTTATGGGGGTCTGCATGGGGTCCAAACTGCTACAAATCAAGTCTGAAGGTGCATCTCAGAGAAGGGCGACTCCTAGCTCACCCTGTCTGACCCAAGCCCGACTCTGCTCAGTGCAATGGTTGTTTAGGCCAGTCGAGGACCCCAGGTGAGGACATGGGGTAGCCAGCAGAGGCGGGGATCTGGGTTAGCAACTCCAGGCCAGCTGGGGCTGTAAGACCAGGATACAGGGCCCAGCTCGGTTTCCATTCCAGCCCCAGACATAAACCTTCAAGGGGCACAGTCTCATGCAGTGCCTCACAAACTGCTAGCTGCTTGTGGGGCCTGAACTATCCTGGGGATTTTTCTACTTTCCCTGTGATCTTTTAAAAACTGGAGCAGGAGGGACTGGGGTTGTAACTCAGCGGCAGAGCGGCCTGAACTATCCTGGGGATTTTTCTACTTTCCCTGTGATCTTTTAAAAACTGGAGCAGGAGGGACTGGGGTTGTAACTCAGCGGCAGAGCGCTTGCCTAGCACATGTGAGGCACTGCGTTCAGTCCTCAGCACCACATGATTTTTTGTTTTTAAGAGAGTGAGAGAGAATCAATTTTATTTATTTTTTCATCTGGCCTTTGTTGCTCTGACACTTAGCTGTGTATGTGGTGCTGGGGTTCAAACCAGGGTCCTTGTGCATGCCAGGTAAGCACTCCAATGGCTGAGCCACTGCTTCAGCCCCAGCACCATATATAAAATTAAATAAATAAAATAAAAGGTATTCTGTCCATTTACAACTAAAAAAAAAAATTTTTTTTTAAAGTGGAGCAGGAAGCTGAAAACATATACCCTACGACCTAGTGAACCCATTCTTATATGCCAGCCAGAAAAGCACCCGTGTGTTTACCAATGGACATCTACTAGAATGTTCTAAGCAACACTGTGGCTAGAAGCCCAAACTAGAATCCACCCATATATTCATTAAAGAAAAGTAGATAAAGAAGCGTGGCACAGTGAGAAAAGACAATGCTGCTCGGCAGTGAGAGCAAACAGCTACTATCACACACAAACACCAAAGGTTCTCACAGACACGGTGTTGCAACAGAAGCCAGACACAAAAATGCATACGGCAGAATCTACGCATGTAAGGGTCAAAAACAGCCAACATGCATCTACGGTGTTAGAAGTCAGATCCTCAGCCGTGGGGGAGCGGCCAGGAAGGAGGACCCCAGGAAGGGGGGGTGTCGGACTAGGAATGTTCTGTAATATGTTGCAGGTGTTGGTGAGACACAAGTGTCTTGTTTGTGATCTTTGGCCAGCTGCTCACTTACAATTTGTTTCATTTTTTTAAATTGCATAACAATGAAGTCAGGCCTTACATAGTTGAAGAATGAAGCAAATTACTTTCACTCATGGCCCCCGCCCCCACAGACATGCCTGTCCAGGACGCTCCAATGCCTTTGGTACCAGGCACCTCCAACAGATGGCTCGTATGTACCTTGCTTGGTACAATGTCTTTGAGAAGGCAATTTGGCCGTATTCCAAAGCATTAAACAGCATTCACTAGCTTGGGGGAGTAGCCCCAAATGCACAAAATGCTTTTTGCATAAAGATGCACTTCACATTATACAGAGAAAATATTTTAAGGATCTCAATGTCCTGCAATAGGATGGTTAAATAAGTTACAGCGTTTCTGTCCTCAGGACAGCTGTGCTTACAGTAAACAGCATGGGGATATGTCAGTGACAAAAAGCTTGCAAATTTTTATATAAAATCAACCCATTACTATAAAAATAAGAAGAAGAACCTCTTGAGAGAAAAGATACAAAATCACTACTGACTTCTTTGGATGGTGCAATTATGAGGTGTGAGTGTGTATGTTTTAATCTTTTGGAATATTGTTCTATTTCCATAACGAACATGTGCATCTTTCTCGCCTATTTTTTGCTAACAGCTAATGCTCACAGAGTACTCATTATGTGCCAGGTTCTGTTTGAAGCACCATTTTTAATTTTCACATTCCTTCGTGACATGAGTTCTATTATCGTCCCCACTTCACAGATGAAGAAACACCTGCGCGAATGCGTGGAGAGGCTGGTCCTGCAGGCTGGCTCCCCGCCCTATCCCTGGGCTGGGAGTTGGCCTGCATCCTGCACTTGAGCTGAAGGTTGCACATTTTATTTTAGGGATTCCCTCTGAAGAAGTCTCCCAGCCATCACAGGGTTTCAGCAGCTGATCTATTTGATCCAGCCCCAGGGCCTGAGGGTGCCCAGGATGATGGAACTGTCTGGAAACCTCAAACGCAGAAGAAAAAACTATACCCTTCCTCAAAGGGCAAAGATAATTTCCTGCATTCCCAGAAGAGCACGTCTGGCCAACGGAACAACAGAGTGTGCAGGCCCAGCGGCTAGGATGCCTGTTAGGTTCTGTACCTCTGAGGTCGGAAGAAATTTTCTTCTAATTGAATCTGCTCCAAACTTCCCTTCCTACTGGAGCTGCCAGTCAGTCCCGGGGCAAGAAACTGACCACCAAGGGAGGCCTCCTGAATAGTGCGGAGGACCCTGTGACCACCTGGGAGCCTCTCGGCCTAGGGAAGGGAAGACGGAGAAAGACTCTAGCGTCAGGTTTGGTTCTGGTTTTTTTTTGTTTTTTTGTTTGTTTTTTTTTCTGAGTCCCCTCTGGCAGAGGAGGTAGCAAAGGAAGGCCTGATGGAAAGAGAATAAGAGTGTCCACATAGTCCCCATGCCTTAGGCTAGGTCATTCCAAATCACAGAGGCTGTCATGGGTCCCCACAGGGACTGTTGGCCCCCATCCAAACAGAGCTGGGGTGTGGAGGTCTCATATGACTCCCTTGGTCCTGCCCGTAAGATTCTTCAAGACAGGCAGAGAATTTGGGTTCAGAATGCTTGGGTTCAAGTCTGGGTCTTGGGCCTGACTCAACGTCCAACGTGGCCTCTGTCTCCCCATCAGTCAGCAGGGCTTGATAGCTGGAGCCACATCTCCCACGAGGCTATTGTACCCTACATGGGGATGCTGGGTGTGGGACCCTCTGTAAGGGTGAGAGTGTGGGCAGAGAAGCATGTCTTCATTACAGTCACTGTTCACTGTCACTCCATCCAGGCCCCACTGGGACTGTCCCTGCATAAGCCCCCTCCTTCCTGCTCCTTTTAAGTTCCTTTTGGAAAAGGACCCCATTCATTCACCCATCTATTCACACACCCATCTGAGGGTCCCAGGTAGGTGCAGCAAGTCTCTACCCCTCCTCACGGGACAGGGACAGAGGCCTCTCCCAAAGCCTTGGGTTTTTACAGATTGTGCAGCAGAGAAAATGTGAAGAACAATACTCAGCTCTTTGATTCTAAAGGTATGCTGGGCAGGCAGACTACTTAGCACAGTGCCCAGCACACTGAAGACACTTAATAATACAAGTTATCATATTATCTGGCCCAGTGGCTCCCTAGAGGTTCCAAACAACAAGCAATGGGGCCCCTGGTTACTTCCAATATTGAAAAATAGCAACCAGAAGTCCCCGGTAAGAGTGCACTGTCTGATTTGGAAGGTTGCACTGGAAACAGAAATGAGGTCAATGGTACACGCTTTTAATATTTTTTAATTCATTGGTTTTTGTCTTTTTCTTTTTGATGAGATACAAACCATCCCACCAAATGCAGAGATCTGAGGTGTCTCGCTTGGTGAGGTACGCACCCCTGTGCAGTCACCTAGTAGAGATCAACAACATCTCCGGCACCCCAGAACGCTCCCCCCAGGGGCCCCACCCAGAGGGCAGCTCTTGTCTGCCCTCCAGCACCACGGCTGAGTGTCATGACAGCAGATAGAGGCTGTCATGCCAGATGTGGGCTTCTGTATCTTTCATGCAATATGATCACTCTGCCAAGTAGAAACCCTTAGCACAGGTTTATGATGAATAAAGATCAGGAAGCAAAGAGTGAATTACATGAGGAAGCTGAGGCTCCAAAAGGGGGACCATCAAAACACACAGCAGTGCAGCCAAGCAACCCTCGAAACAGGGAAGCGCTCTGCCCTGGGCTGCCTCTCTGGATCTGCAATATGAGGCTTGTTTTCAAACCTCTGGGCCACAACAGGACTGGGAAGGAAGGAGAGGGGAGGGAGTGCAGCAGCCTAGTGGCCTCCAGTTCCCACAGTTCAGGTCCATCAACCCCAAGCCCCAGCTCACCCACAGGAAAGGGTGGGAGCTGGCGCCTCTGCCTGACCAGCCCTGCTGCCTGGGGCAAGGCGGGACCACTGTTCTGGGCAGCACAGGGACAGCTTCAAAAGAATCCCAGACTAGAAAGGCACCCGTCCTGTACCGCAGGGACCTTGCATGAGGCCGGCCCCATGAGGACTGTCACGAGTGGCAGAACGGGGAGGTGAGGATGGGTGGGGGCTGGGGGGAGACATGTAGTTGAGAGGAGGAGGGGCCAGAAAGGTCCTTGTGACACAACATGCCTGGATCCAGCCACGCCACCCTGTATACCTTCTGTCTCTCTGCCTCTTGCTTGTCTGTCTGTCTCACTTTCACGCACACCGTGTTGCTAAATCCCTCACCCATCTCTTGCAGTCTAAAGTTCCCCTTAGTAGGCAGCCACTTTTCCCTGTGTTGGAGAGGGGCCAGGAGACTGGAAACCCCCTCTTTCCTTGCTCCCCTGAACCTTACTCTGTAGGGTCCACTCAAGTGTCCTGCCAGTGTCTACTCTGTTTTGTTCTCTAGTTATTTCCTTGCCACCAACCAGGGTCCCCAGCTACCACGAAGCTTCCAGAGAAATCACCTTTCTTCTTTAGAACCTCCACTCCTTCCCCACATTGGGGCAGCCTCAGGGCCATTAGCTATGCTTGTTCAGTGACCCAAGACACGTTTCTCACCCCTGTTCATACATCCCAGCAAGTGCTCTCTGTGTTCCTACTGCATGCCAGGCATTGTACTAAACACATGGCCCATTTTAGACCTCATGTAACCCCACAAACATCTCATTGGACAAACAACACTGGAAGAGGAGAAACTGAGACTTCTTCAGAAGGTTAAATGTCTTGTCCTGGGTCACACCTCGGAAATGATGAAGTGGGGATTTGAGCCCAGGTCTCTCCCGGGGATGTGACCACTACTAGCTCCAGCGCAGAGAAAAAACCAGGGGACACAGGAAAGATCCCCCGTGTAGATGGACCACTGTTGCCTGCACTCCAAGCCTTGCCCCACTCTCTCATGCCATGGCACACTCAGTGAACCCTACAGGGGGTCCCCAAAGAGGCCTGTGCATCCCTCAGCCCTCCCAGACACCCCAGGACATAGGCCATTCCCACTTGCAGACATTCTTTTCTGCTAAACAGCCAAGGGGAACCATGTGCAGGAGCCCTGGGGACCACATATCTGGATCTCTCTAAGGCGGTTAACGTGGGCCATGAGAGGGCCTAGGGGAATTCTATCAAGTTGTCAGACAGAAATTTGATTACATGGATCAGAGATCTGGCACTGGACCACTGTGCAGGGAGTGTGGAGGAAGACGGTCCAGCTTGAAGATGGCTTCTTGGACAGGAAAGGAGCCCAGAGACAGGGAAGAACTTAGAGGCTAGGACTGCAGATAACCCTGCCACTTCTGAGCTACTCCACCGAACCTGTCCCTCTTTCCCTGTAAGCAAAGAACAGCAAGTTTTCATGGATGATAGGTAGGTCAGCCCATATGGTCACAGAAGCCCCAGTAGACCAGAGTTCAAATCTGGCTTTGCCTCCTATCAACAGTATGACTGGGGCAGGTACTTAACCTTTCAGGGCCTCAGTTTCTCCAGCTGTACAATGGATGGCATTCTTTCCACCTTTCTCAGAGTAGGTGAGGAGGTAAAAGGAGCCCAAGTGTACAATGTATGTGGCATGAAGAGGGTGGTCCAACCTGGTGACCCTGGTCCGTCTGGTTGGAGTTTAGATGACAGGGGGCATTTTAAGCCCTTGCTATTCAAAGCATGATCTGCAGGCATTACACCCCCAGGTGCTGGCTAGGAATGCAATCTCTCAGCCCCCAGCGCAGGCTGACAGATTTAGAAGACGGACTTGGAACTAATTGCCCAGGATATCTGTGTGTACCGTAAAGGAACTACTTGGGGGGGAGGGGTGCTGGAGTGGTAGCTCAGTGGTTACAGTGCTTGCCTGGCATGTGTGAGGATGTGGGTTTGAACCCCGGCACCACGTACACAACGAAGCAATGAAGGCCACATGAAAAATAAATACAATTGATTCTCTCTTACTGTCCCTCTCTCTTAAAAACAAAAACAAAAACAAAAAAACACTACTTGTTGCTTGCTGAGGACTTGGTCACCTGGTTCCAAGCAAGAAATTGGTGACATGTGGGAGGAGACAGCTGGGAGGTGCAGTCCCCGGGAGGAGAAAGATGCTTTAAAGGACAGACAGGGCCCTTCTGAACCCCAAAGTGAACTGGAGCAGGCAACTCTGCCTCTCAGGCCCACAAGGAGCCTAAATAGAGGCCACAGTACAGGGCTGCAGGTTGATCTGGCTTGGTGGCCTCACTGGGTGCTGCACTGTGACCGATGTGGAAGGAGGAAACAGCCAGTGTCTATGGGAAACGGTCTAGAAGCTGGGATGGCTACCACTGGAGAAGCAGCCCGGACTGCCATGTGAGACACACCCACTCACACACCATCCCTTGCAGGCAGAGACACTCCCTGTCAAATGCATACATTCTGAGGACTTGCATCCCAAAGAACAGCTCCCTTGGAGGAACGACAACCTCAAGGTCAGTGTGTGCCTGGCACACAGGACGCATGGGGACACCAAAGCCCCTGCAGCAGGCTGAGAGCCCACTCTCTCCTCCACACTGTGTTTCCCTACCCTCCCACCTGCCTGCACCCCAACTCTATCCTTGCAATGAGAAGTCTAAGTCCCACTCACCTGAGGTTGGCAAGGACCCAAATTTTAATTGGTCACCTGCCTGATGACCCCTCCTTCCGAGGACATGAACACATACCATACCACGTTGCTGGGATATAAACAGCCAAGTGGCACTCTGAACTTAGGGTCCCCTGAGACACAGCGACACACAGCAGAGGCTGTGCCCAACTCCTAAGCACACTCGCACAAGACTATGGCAAAACCCACCCTGTCCCCAGCCACACAACTTCAGGAGAGGCAGGGACCCTTGTCCACCTATCCAAGGACAAGTAACAGCTCTTATTTCCAACACTCCCATCTCCAGCTCAGAAACACACGACCACTGACCTCTATCACCTTGTCACTGCTGCCGGCTGCACTGCTGGGGGGTCCCCTCGGCTCACACAGGTGCCAGAGAAACCCTAAAATGTGAAGCCAGAACCCAGGCAGGTCTAGGATACCCAAGAAAGAGCCATTAAGTAGGGGATTGACTGGGACTATTGGAGAGTGATTTCGTGGGTTCTGGAAAGGCCCTTCGGCCCCAAAATATCTCCCCTCAGGGTCCGGAAATTCCTCCCAACCCTCTGAGGTTCACTGCCGGGAGCACCTGGAGCGCTCATAGCTCACACCCTGGAGAAACAGCTGACAGCTGGCCTGAGAGTGGCCAAAGATGGGCAGAAAGAGGGGTGGTGCCAGGCCAAAGGACAGTGCTCAGGCAGGACATCTGCCAGGGCCACCCTGCCTGCCAGCTCACACCGGGAGGGGGCGCTCTGCCTCCCAGCACCCACCCAGGGCTGCTCCCTGGGAAGCCAGCACCTCCTGGCCAGGGAGGAGGGTCCATCAGGGGGAGTTTCTAGCATCCCTCCACATACATGCCAGGGGAAATTAAGTCCCAACCCAATTGTCCCCTTAAGGAAGGTGAAGTACCAGAGAACAGGAGGGGGTGGGAGCCCTGAGAAAGGGGAGGTGAAGGGACAGGAGGGGGAATTAACTAGGTTCCAAAATAGCACAGTCGGTTCTGCCTCACTTCACCCGGCGCAATGTCTGGCAGCTTCTGCTTTCAATCTGACTCACGCCTGGTGGGGGCAGGCCTGGGCGGCCAGTGAGGGCCGAGGCCACTGGACGACCACAGGCAGTGGCCCAGAACTCCCCACCGAGGAGCTGTTCTCCCCTCACTGGACACCCCTGCCCCACAGGGCCTCCTCCCCTGCCCTGCCAGGAGCTGGCTTCTGAGAGGTGTCAACAGAGAGGTCACCACTCCTAGACCCAGAACTCCACTTGGCTCTTGCCCTGCTGGGGACACTCGGCTGGCTTCTCCACCCCATAACCCCATCAGCCAGGGACGCCTGAGGACACCTGCCCTGAATGTCACCCCCCCACACACACAATGCCCCACTGAGAAGAAACTGAGCAACATTCCAACGTTCCATCCCGGTGAACCACCTGCCACCATCTCCCCAGGCCACACACAGGTATGAGAGGAACACGAAGGTCTTTTCCCAAAATTTCCAGACCTTTTCTCCCTGCCACACATACTTTTTGTCCATAAACACCACAAGAAACCGTCACCCTTACCAGAACAGAGAGAATTGAGAACTTGGATTGTGTGTGTTCGGGGTGGGGGCAGAGCATCAGTAACCCTGCTCTCTCCCTATAATTATCCTTATCTTCATGCCCTCTGCCTCCCCAGCTTCAAGGCTCAAAGCTGCTCCAGTTTCCCCCACAGGGGTGAAACCCAAGCAGCAGGTGCCTCATCTCTCCCTCCTGGATGGAAGATGCCTAAGCTCAAACCTGAGACAAGAATGGAAAGTCTTGCCACGAGCCCCAGCTTTCTGTCCCTCTGCCCTCACACCAACACACTGGCCACGTTTCTATGCAAGTGGATTTGCAGGAGACATGAGGGGTGCTTGCCCTCCACCTGGGTAAGCTGGGGAGAATGCCAGCAGTGATGAGGTTGGCAGGCATGGGTCCACACACTCCTGCCCTCCCACCCTGGCACACACACACCCTGCCCAAACCTGGTTTGGAAGTAGAAACATCAAGGGGGAAGGCTGCCGGTGGCCACTGGAGAGACAAGTCATAGCACCTGGGGTCCAGCATGCCTGCCTGTGGCTCGGTGCAGCTTCCAGTGGGGATCTGCAGCCAGGCCCAGCCCTACCCCAGGCCGGGCTCTGGTCCTCCCCCAGTCCACACTAGGGGCCTTACCTGCACACCACTTCCCTCTTTTTTTAACTCTTGCCATTCCCTCAGCCCTATAAGGTGGGAGACTGCAGTGTGAGGCTGGGAGGTCTGGAGTGGAAGCAGGGGGAGTTTGAGGGAGGGGAGCCACTCTCCAGAAAGCAGCCATTGGCAGAGCCTCCACTGGGGACAAATAGGTGCCCTTGCATAAACTGACCCCCAGTACGCCATGAACTGAACCGTGTTCTGATGGAGACACAGAGGGAGGGTACCAGAAGGCCATCTCCTAATTGACTAGTGGGCAGCCACGTGGCAGCCATGGGGAAGAGACCGGGCTGTGAGAGGAAGGAAAGGAAGTCAGAAAACCGCTGCAATCACAGTCTCAGGATGGCTGGAGTTGGGAGGGACTAACAGCTCCAGGCTGTGTGACACCCAGCACAAGGGCACCTCCTAGGAGAGGATGCAGCACAGAGGCACTGCTGGCCTGGGTGAGGCCTGGAAAGGCAGCCGCGCAGGGCAGGTGGTAAGCACCGCGTTCGGCACCAAGGAGGATCCTGATAACTTCCTCTTTTGTCCAAAGCACCTAGAGATTCCCCTTTATCTGTTGAACACATAAGCATGGGCCTGGTGCCTGGACCAGGGGGAAAGGTCTACCTGGGGAAGCCTCTAGGATGTGGACAGAAGGGGTCTGTGGGACAGCACTGTTCAGACCACCAGGCCTGGGCCTGCTACCAGGGACCCAGCTACATCCTCTGGGCACTCACTGACCCAAAGCTGCCCACCACAGCACTTCTACCTGCCAGAGCCAATGGAATTAGCACTTTGCTCTCTCCTGAACCCCCCAGGCAAAGGTCCCAATCCCCCTGCTGGGTAACTCTAAAGCCCTTTCTATGAGGCTCCCAGTGAGATAGAGCCAAGGGTGCCCACAGAGGTCACCTGCTCCTCAATATGTATTTCATCAGCTCCCTCCTTTCCCTGTCTCACAAATCCTGCTCTAGCAGATGCTCCCCGGGGTAAATAAACTATGTGGACTCACATCCTTGTGTTAACCACTGGGGCTGGGGGAGGCACTTTTGACCTGGAATTGAGCAGCTAACACTAAAAGCTCAGAGAGAAAGACCCATAAAAAGGACAAGGGAAAGGGAGCTGGCTCACCCTGTGGGGAGGCCCAGAGGCAGGGGTGTAAAAGCAATCATGGGGAGAGACTGGGAGAGCTGGATGCAGGGGTCAAATGTGTACCTAGAATTTTCCTACCTGGGCCATCAGAAGCAGAATTGGGGAGGTGGAGAGAAGAAACAAGGACTTGCCAGGGTTGTGGAAAAAAAAAAAAAAAAGAAACGAAATGCAAACAGGAGTAGAAGTCCCACCTTGCCTTCCACCCCAGGCTGCTCCTAGAGCAAAGTTACAGCACTCTCCACTCATTTGATTACACATCTGTTGTTCTTCACACTCAGGATGCCAATCAAGGTTCTCTGACTCAACACTAAGAGCATGTGTTTTGAAGGTAGAGCTGAATCTCAGATCTGTCACTTACTAGGTGTGCAACCTTCAACAACTTGCTTAAATTAATAAGATCTCAGCATCCTCATGTGTAAAATGAGAACAATGGAAGTGTCCATCTTGGAGAGTGTCTACATAATTAAATGCAAAGTATCTAATCCAGGATGTGGCACAGGATAGGTGGTCAATAAATATTTAAGGATACAATATAATGAATGGATGGGTAGATGGGTGGCTGGCTGGCTGGCTGGATATAATGGATGGATGGATAATAGATGGATACATAGATGAATGTTCCAAAGGAGAAGGAAGGCACACATTTGTTGTTTATAGTCTGGTGCCCATCTGGTTCAATATTCCTTTCCACTAAATTTACAAGACAGAAAATGAGATTCCATTGCTTTTTAATTTGTCTATTATGGAAACATATTTTCATTTACCAGGATGACAAATGCAAAGCAAGATCCTTCTAATGAGCCTTAGCCACCTTATTGCGAAAGGATCATCGCCTAAAGAATATACAGGACTATGTTAGAACTGGGGGGTCCTCCTGGCCCTGCCACCATTACACCAGTTCCCAGCACATGGTCACACCATGCCAGTACTCTTCTCCCCTCAAGACCAGCTCCACCCCAACTCCTACTGCAGAGAAAGTGGATCAGGAGCCAGGGAGAGGAAGGGGAAGCCAGGTCAAGGCAGGCCAGGGAGAACAGGCCAAGCTGGCCAAGCAGAGGAGGTCAAGCAGAGAGCAGGGGTATTTGGGTAGAAGTGAGTGGAGGTATTTGGGGTGGGGGTGAGCCTCAGAAAGAAGAGGAAGAAAAGCAGAGAGAAAGATTTATTGTCTTGGGAGAAGAAAAGGAAAAAAGCCCTGGGAGTCCAAGAAACAAAATGGAGCAACAACTTCCATAGCTCCCTACTGCCCTCCAGATAAAGGCCACCCTCCTGAGATGGGCCTTTCAGGTGTCCAGGACCCTCCCCCAGAAAGCCCTGGGACCCTCTCACTCTCACCCCAATCCAGTCTGGGCCTCCAGTTGCTCCCCTGGTTCCTCTCCCCTAGGCTGTCCGGCCTCCTCATCTCTGGAAGTGCTGCTCTGGGGCCTTCTCCGTAGGCAGCTACCCTGATTTCACCCTCCTCTGATCACCATTTGAAAACAATTACTTAATCTACTTCAAGCCAGACTCTGTGCCTGGCACAGGAATACAGGATGAAAAAGCCAGACACTGCCCTAGTTGGAAAAACATCATTAACCAATATCACATATTGTACTTCCACAACTGTGACCCTGTTCCTATAACAACCACTGAAACCTGTATTGAGCACTTGTTTGTCAAGAATGGAGACCTTCCCAACAAGACTGGGAAGGAGGGAATTAAATTAGGTACCCATTTTGCAAATGAAAAACTAAAGCACCAAGAAGTTCCCATCTAGTTTTCTGGCTAACATGTGAGTTCTGGGAGCTGTCCCAGGATTTCTTCTGCTGAGCACCTCCCACCAGCCTCAGGCAGAGGGCATCAGATGTAATCCTTCTGGGCTCTGCTGTGTTCACACACTCTGCACTCACTATGCCCACTCCTGTGGCCCTGGGGGACAAGGTGTTGACTGGTTGTTGGAGGCAGATGAGCCAGGGCAGTGTGGAGGAGATGAGTCTCCGGGATGGGATAAGAAGGAGCCAGGCTCGGTGTCCCCTTCCAGCTTCTATCTTCCCCACCTGTCCCTGTGACCCAGCCCCGGCATTTCACAATCTTGTGGTTACTGCAGAATGATCTTCCCTTTTGCTAAGAGGGCTCAGGTGTGCTGAAGGAGGGAGCCCAGCCTCATGCCTAGGATAGACAGGAACAGCAAGGGTGGACTATAGGAGAAGAGAGGAACCCACCCAGTCCCAGAGAATCAGGGCTGCTGGAGAGGTCAAGCCTGGAAAGGGCAAACCCCGCAGGAGAACATGTCCAGGCACCCTCACTTTAACCCACGGGGACATGGTCCTGGGCAGTGGGCAAAGGCAGGATCCTTGCAGCTGGCAGGCTCACTGGCCCAGAGACCCTTTCAGGCTGAGAAGGTGGAGAAGCTCAAACTTCACACTCCTGCCTGGGGCAGGGGGAGGGCTGGTGAAGAGGACCTCCTGGCCAGCTGGCAGAGCTCAGGCAAGGGATCCAGGGCCCTGCTCTGACTACACCTCTACCTTCCTATTCCTTTCCAGTTGGCACAAGGAATATACAGAGTGGGTAGAACAGGGAAACCAAGGTGCAGAACCTGCCCTTCGGAGATCTGCCCCTCCTGCCTAGTCACAGGTACTATCCTTGAACACTAATTACCTCACTTCACATGAGCACACAGGGACTCCAGACCCTACCATTCCAGGGTCCCCTTCTACTCTGGAGACACATTCCCAGAAAGAAGACTGACTTGCTCCCATAGCTGTCTGTGGAAAGAAGGAGCCCTGCCTTCTCTGGAGCATGGGCCTGCAGGTTGTGTGAGCAGCACTCCTGGGGCTCAGAGCTGTGCGCTGAGCTCAAGGCAGCCTGGTCCCACCCAAGCTCTGCTGCTTACTAGCTGTAAGGCCCAGGCAAGTTCCTAAAGTCCCTTGATTCCTCAGTTTCCCCCTGTGTGAATGACAGTAAGTCACCCTGATCTTATCTCTCCAGCTAAAGGTTTCTAAACTATCCTAGTGGTCTTGGCCCCTCACCCAAGACACTCTCCCCTAGTCACTAAGTTCCTTCCCTCCTCCTCACCAGGGGCTCAAGGGCTCAGGCCCTGGCAGGGGTTGCTGAGGAGTCAATGGAGCCACCGCTGTTGATAGAGCTGGTGCCAGGCCTGCGGCGGGCACAGGGCCCAGGCACACAATGGGGCTGTGTGTGCACCCAGCGTTACCCTGGAGCAGGGCTGGGCAGTCCGGCATCTGGGGTCAGGCCAAGAATTCATTTCCCTGGAGAGAGACTCCACCCCCTCCCAGGCAGCACAGCCAGGCCAGGGTGGGCAAGCACCCCTTACTCCCCAGTTGAGCCTGAGGAGGGGCACAGGAGCTTGGCCTGATGGCATCCACTGGGGAATGGGGTCTCCTGAGTCTAGCCGCTGTCTGGGCGGCTCATTAGTGAGGCATTTCGGACTCATTACGTAATCTGGGGTGACCAAAGGAAGGGTGAGCGAAGGCTGCAGGGGCAAGAAAAGATACAAAAAAGTCTGGCTGAGACCCCCACCCTGCTCAAAGGGCCTCCCTCCTCTCTCCCTGGCTTGCCAGGCCTGGGCTCAGCACAGGTTTTCTGAGGCACTCAGGACTTCTGGCCAGCCGGCCCGCACAGGGCCCTGGGTGCCCCAGGAGGGTTCTGGCTCACTCTCCAGAGGAATGAGTCACCAGCCGGCTGCAGCCAGGATGGCGGGCTAAACGGTGGGCAGGTGGAGCTGTTCTCACTCCTCCCTGGCAGGTCTCCTCAAGCTGGAAAACCACTGGGCTGGTATCGGGTGCTGACCACAGTGTCCCAGCCTGGGCCTCAGCAAGCCACTTCCATTGGGGCAGGGATTACCTGGCTCAGGATCTGGGGGGCTTGATGTCCTCCTGGTCCCCATACTAATACCTTTGGCTGCAGGCAGGGTCAGCCCATCCCTCTAAAATGTCTCAAGATTGTGGTATCTGACTCCAGGTAAAGGCAGCCCCATACCCCAAGTGAGAAGCAGGTCTGAGACAAGGGGCGGGGGGAGGATGCAGCCACCTGTGGGAGAGGGAAAGGTGGACCTGAGCACCTTGCACCTCAGGCTGTGGCCAAGATGGGGAAGGCCCCTTTGCTGAAATCACTTTTCATTCTCCTCAGAGCTCGGGGAAGCACCTGGCAACAACAGCTAACTGTCCTTGTTTTCTTGCTAGCCTGGTGACATTTTACACCTAGTCATAATGACACAGATGTGTGGCCCTACAGCCAGCTGCCCATGCTCCCTGAAGGCCACACATAAAAGTCTTAGTGGTGACCCCAGCCCAGTTGACATAGTTGAACGGCCACCCATCCCCTGACACCCACGGACCCTATCTCCCCAGTTGAACAACAATGGGCCACACCCCTTCCTGTAGGCACCAAACAGGGCAGAGCCTCAGAGGGCTCAGAGGGGTGTGTGTGTACCCACACTGTTGGAAAGTTTCAGCATGTCCACCTCCTGGTGGATCCACCCTGTGTCCTGAGAACAGAGGTTGTAAGAGTCTTCCAAAGCTCATGTCACAGATGAACAAGCTGACACTCAGGCTGGGAAAGTGTCATTGTTGTGACCAAGGCTGAGTCCTGAACCTGGGGATGGGCCAGTTTCAAGCTAGGGCAACAAAGCAGGGACAGGAAAGGGGAAGAGAGGGGTTAGGAGAGAAGAGGAGGCAAGCAGGGACGACAGGCCACCACATCAGAGGCACCACTTTCCTGGGATGTGGTGCTGATACCATGTCACCCTTTCTTCTTTTTCTTTTGTGGTACTGAAGATTGAACTTGGGGTGCTCAACCACTGAGCTATATCCCCAGATCTTTTTATTTTTTATTTTGAGACAGAGTTTTGATAAGTTGCCCAGGCTGGCCTTGAACTTGAGATCCTCCTGCCTCAGCCTCCAGAGCAGTTGGGATTACTGGACTGTGCCACCACACCTGGCTCCATTTCACTGCTTTTGAATACCTCTTGAGCACCATCCACACACCAGCGCAGTATCAAGGGCCTGTCTGTGCAGTGCTACTCCTCCTCCTGTGACATCTGGCTTCTGGGATTGACTATGATCTTCAGGGCAGCTGGGTCCCAAGAGTGCCACATTCAAAGCTTTACCCCAGAGCAGCCTCCTCCAGGAACGCCCAACCTGAGGGGGCCTAGCACTCTGAACACCCAGAGCCCACACACAATCCAGACAATCAATGTCCAGCAGGAGGGCACAGAAAAGAATGACAAAGAGACTGTGAAGTCACCCACCAGAATCCTAGGCTGACTCAAGCAGAAGAACCTTGTTCTCAGACAAAATGTACACGGAACCCTGATATGTAAAACACGCAAGTGAAGCCGCTCCACAGCCGGGGTCCTCTCCCCACTCCCAGACCTCTTGGGGTTCTGAGGGACAGTCTGAAGATCACCGCTTTCACTGGCTTCCTGCAATTACAGAGGCCCAGGGGAAGCCGGTAAGGCACGTGGCAGGCAGAGTTGAGGGAGAGCAGGGGCAAAGCCTGCCCCTCCGAATTGTTCTTGACAGGTCCCAAGGCAATGGTGCCCAGCTCATATGGGGGGAAAGGACACAGCAAGAGCCCTCTCCCTCAAAACCCCACGGGTTCAGGTCCAGTATACATTCTTTTTTTTTTTTTTAAGAGAATCAATTTTTCAATTTTATTTAGTTTTTCATGTGGCCTTCGTTGCTCCAACACTTTGTTGTGTACGTGGTGCTGGAGTTTGAACCTGCATCCTCAGCGCATGCCAGGCAAGCGCCATAACCACTGAACCACCGCTCCAGCCCCTCCAGGATACATTCTGCCTATGGCCTAGGGGTTATAATCTGTCTTGCACCTAAAGAAATGGGCAGGCCATGGGAAAGCCTGTCCTGTGAGCACCTTCAGCCATGCTCTCCAGCTGGATGGTCCCCCGACCCCACAGAGGAGCAGGAGCTGGCATGGATGCGCTTGTGGGAGAGCCATCAACACACAAGAACAAACAGGGCAACTCCTGCCTGCCCAGCTTCAAGCTATGGCAGGTGCAAGAAGTAGAAGACTCTGTCCTCACTCTCCTCTAGTCCCCAGAAATGCCCAAAGGGGTTGCCCTGCCACCTCCACCCCCTTTGGTACTGGCTGCACCAGATGTTGGTGACACTTAGAAACAGGGCTAAAAATAGACACGATACCGAGTCAGTGCTAAGAATAACATGGGCAAACAGTCTTCCAGGAGAGGACCATCTCGGCCAGGGAGGCACCACCTCCTCCCAGCCTGACACCTCCTGGCCTTTCACTGGGAGCCCCCCATAGCCAGCAGAGAGTCTGGAGGAGTCCTACCCCAGAGACTCTAGGGATGAGCATGGAGCTCACCCACAGGCACTCCTGGTGCAGCCAACTACCCTTCCATAAAGGGCAGGAGCAAAAAAGGAGCAGGAGGAAGCTGGAGACCACCCTGCTCACAGCAGAGCTGAACTCAGGCACCAAGACACGAGTTTCCTCCCAACTCTGAACACCAACCCCCAACAGAGAACAAGGAACACTGTGGCACCAGCTCATCAGGCCTCATGTCTCACCTGTGAAATGGGTCTGCAGAGCCAGCCTGACTGGCCCACCCCAGAGGTGATGAGGACAGACAGAGGCAGCAACACAGCAGACGTCACACATGGGGGTGAATCCGACATAGCAGTCTTAACACACTAGATCCCACAGCCGGAGACTCCTTCATTTTCACATTCTCACAGCCTCCAGAAACTGTAAGAACTGTTAGAATCATGGACACCTATACATGGATGGAAAATTAATAGAATATGTTCACGGATGGAGTCAGAGCCACACTTCCCAACAGCTGGAATGGACACACAGCATGATGAGCTTCTTACACAAGTGAGGAGCCAGGCACAGAAAACGGAAGTGACTTGCTAGTGACTCTGCTGCTGGGATGAAGGCTTAGTGCCAGGCATCAGCCCAGGAAGGGAAGTGTCTCCCAGGAGCCACACAGTGGGCCTAGCTCCACCTCCCAGCAATGCCTAAGGGAACAGCACACGCTCTCCTGGATCCAGGGTTGGGGGGTGCCAGAAGAAAGGTACAGAACCCTACCACTGAGTTACACCCCCAGTCCTCATTTAGGTTCTTAAAAATACTTGAATATGTTTATGGGGTACAAAGGGATGTTACAACATGTGCACAATGTAATTAACATCAGATATAAGCTAATTAACAAATCCGGCACCTCAAATGCTTATTTTTGGTGGTGAGAACATTCGAATTTTACTGTTAGCAGTGTTGAAATGTACAACACACCATTATTTATTACATTCACTATGCTGTGAAATATATCTCAAAGGAGAAAAAAAAACTATTTCTCCTATCTAATTGAGAGCTTTGAAACCTTTGACGACCATCTCCCTACTCCCCCCACCCCTATTTTCCTTTTTTGTTGTTGTTGGTTTGGGTCCCCACCCTCCTATACCTACTTCACCATCAAACCCTTCCAATAGACAAATCCTGGGGAAACCCTGGGGTAGATTTAGGGTCACTAATTTCAAGGCCTGCAGGGGTCAACAGGAGATAGGTAAGACTGAAGCAGGTCCAAACAAAGGGCATCAGGACCTGCAGTCAGCTCCAAGTCCTGGAAAGTTCCCAGCAGCCATGGGGGTTCAAGCAGTCGAAGTCTTCCGTCCTACTGAAGGGCCACCCCCAAGGCCCTTCCAGGACTTTGATCTCATCTGATCCTTAATAATCCTACTGAGAGGGATAAGGAAAGGGTCAGCACTCAGTGTCACACAGCTGAGAATACTGGGTTCTAGTCCCACAGGTTATGCTACGAGAGAGAAATAAAGTGGGCCCAATGTATTAGGCCCTTCTTATGTACAAATAATATTTTAGACATCATCTCATGGAATACCCACAACCAATCTTTGAGGAAACCACAGAGGAAGAAACTAAGGGTCAGAGAGACTCAGTCACTAGCCCATAGCTAGTAAGTGGCACCACTCAGATTTGATATCTGGAAATCTGAATCCAAAACTCATGCCTCAGCCCAGCTTTGCCACTCAATAGCTAGTGAGAAACTTAGCCTCTCTGGGCCTCAGTTTTACCATCTGTAAATATGATGATAAAAAGACATACGGATTAAGTTATTGTGAAGAATAAATTTGCCTGGCACACAGTAAGTGCTCAATACATGTGACCTTTCATTCAGCACCACATGGTATTATGGGAGCTCATGCCTGAGCCTCTGGGCTCTACGCTCTGCGTGTTGGAAGCCACTCACAGCTTCTTGGAAACAGGCTGCTGCCACTGAGTCCTAGAGCACTGCCCCTCCAGCAGGCAACATAGCCCCCAAGCTGGATCCTCTAGGGGATTCAATGCAGGGAGCGGGAGTTCCCAGACCTAGGCCAAACCAAGGCCCCACCTGGGTGTCATCCCCTGAAGTCCTTTCTAGGCCACCTCTGCTCAGAGCCAGGGACATCCCCAGCCTGCTGCTCCTCCCACTGCCCTAGGTCACGGGGTTGGGAGGCAGGGGGGCTCTCCAACCAGGCAGCTGATGTCCTCATGACCTTCCCTAGCCCTCCCAGCCTTAGAGACAACCAATAATAACTCACTCAGAGCTCTCTACTTCCTACAGTCAGTTCATCCACATTAGGGTGGCTGCCCACTTTACAGATGGAGAAATTGAGGCCCTGATTGAGCCAAGCACTTGCCAGAGCAGGACCTATGCAGTAGAAAGGCTCCTGGCTCTTGGAGCAGGGATCAGGGATGAGAGCCAAGTCACAGGCTGGACCCAACAGAGCTAGGGCCGGGGTGCGGGGGAAGCAGTTCTGGAGGGGAGGAGAAAGTTCAAGAGGCTTCCAAGAGGAAGAAATGACTGACCCCTGGGCCCTAGGCCCCACCTATTTTCACTGTGAGGTGAAGAGAGTGGGCATCCGTAAGCCTGAATCCTCACAGCCCTCACCCAGCTCCCTCAGACAACACCCACCTGGTCCTCTGCTCTAACGGACATTTCCTGCCCTGCTCCAGACCCCAGGCTGACCATTCATGGCAAGCACTGCCTCTTCTCATATCCCCACCATGTCAGCATACCCAGGAAAGGCATTACCCTCTGTACCACAGGTGCCTCCGATGGCATCCATTGTCAGAAACTCAGCCAAGCCCTGCTAGGTACTTTACGATCTCATTTCACACTCACCAGCACTCTAGCAGACAGGAGCTGTTACTAACCCCATTATAAAGGTGAGGAAACTGAGACTCAAGGACATGCAGTAAAAGGCTCCGACAGAGCTCAGCGCCAGGTCTTCATAACCACTGTCCCACCTGCTCACCAGGTGAGTGGTCTTCAGCCTGTCTCTGAAGTCTACACTGGCAGGAAGCTCTCCCTCCCAGGAAGTCCACTCCAACCTCAACTACTAAAAAGTCATTCATTATATTAACTTACTTTTGGTTGCAGATGAGAAAGAGAGAAGAGAGGACAGCTGGCCAGATCCCAGGACTCTGAGGTCAGTCTTCATTCCCCAATGGTGGCCCGCTTTCCCGACCCCCCACTAAACCCAAAGAGGAGCAGAGGTGGGGGGTCCAGGAAGGCCAAGTGGGCCATCTGCCACCCCTCCTCACCGACATTGCTGCCCTGGGGCAAGTCCCTAGACCCCTGTGCCTCCAAGTCTCCACATGTTAAATGGGGATGAGAGTACCCACGTGGAGGGCAACTGTGAGGGACAGAGGAGCTGACACAGGTAAAGCACTCCGCACAGCACCTGACATGGAGCAAGCCCTAGTAAACACGAGCATTTACTATTGTTTCCAGCTCTAACTCAAAGTAATTGCGGGTCCTATGTGCTAGGTCCTCAGTTCAATCCCTAGCACTGCACAAAATAAATAAATGAATAAAACTAAATAAATAAATAAAGTAATTGCCATGAACGTGGGTGGTTTTTGCCACCTGCACACATGCTATGCACAGGTAAAATGTCAACCTGGGCAGAGCGCTTACTTAATGGGTCCAGGCTCTGTTCTAAGCTTTTCCTGTAAGTTATGTCTTTGAATCTTCAGGATGACCCCTCTAGGTGGGCACTAAATTTGTCAGCTGCATGCAGTGTACGCTCCCAGCCCCTGATCTGCTGTTCCCTGGCCAGTGCCATACTAAGTAGCCTTTTCACCTGAACCTTGAAACAAGCTGGGGAGATAAGGAAACCAAGGCACGACTCTGGCCTCCGCCTGATTTCCCACACTCTGCACTACCCTGAGTTCCTCTCTGAGGCTGGGCACTTGGACCCCCTGCTCTACCATCCTCCCCCTATCTACACGCAGCCCTACTCCTGAGAGCCTCCCCTACCACCTCAAAGGACTCACTGATGCCAGTGCAGCCAGCAGGCCTTGTCCCCATTCACCCCCTCTCTGAGGACAACACATGCACACTCACACACTTGCACATACCTGGGAGAGGGCAGGGCCCTGGAAGGAGGCCCCTGGAAGGAGGCTCAGCTGTGGGGGATGGGGCGGAGCCAAGGGCCAAGTCCCAGCCCCAGCCCCAGTTTCCTCATTTTCCCCAGCACTGTTTCTCACCCAGCCCCCTACACCTCAGTCAGAGAGGAAGTTGCACAATCCCCTGGGAGCTGCAAATGTGGTGGAGGATTACTCACAGCACAGAGGGAACCGCGCAGCCCCAAGGCCTCTCACACACACCCACAAGCCTACCCGAGGCAGACCAGCTCCAATTGCACCAGCCCAGTGCTCCAGGCCTCGGATCTGCAGGCCTCGGATCAAGCCCCTCCTGCCTTCCAGATGGAGCCTCTCACAGCTGCTCAACCTCAGCCCAGCCACAGGGGCCCCAGACACTGAGAGGGGGGAAGACAGAGGGACCAGAATTTCACTGGGGTTAGAATCCCACCAGGCCCAATGTGGTCCAACCAACCCGTGCCTCCTGCCAGCCCCTCCCAGAGAGGACCACAGTTCACCACCTTCCTGGCTGACCACACACCTGCAGCCTTGGCTTGGGCCTCTGGGCACCCCATTTGCAGACTTACTCTAGTCCTCTTTGAAATGGGAGACTAAATGTCACTCTGTGAGGTTCCAGGAAGACTGGAGCCACCTTGCTACACATGTGATTTCCATGCTTCCTTAACCCACAAAACATTCCTCTAACAGCCTGTCAAAGAGATGTGACAGACTGCATTTAGTCTTCTTAGTGCTGCTTTCTGGTGGCTAAGGCATTCCTATCTTTAGTAGATAACTAATTTTTTTAAGAGAGAGGGACAGTGAGAGAGAAAGAGAGAATCGATTTTATTTAGTTTTTCATGTGGCTTTCGCTGCTCCCACACTCCGTTGCGTGCGTGGTGCTGGGGTTCAAACCCACGTCCTTGCTCATGCCAAGCAAGCGCCATAACCACTGAGCTGTGGCTTCAGCCCACAAAACTACCTTTTGTTGAGAAGGCAGGCAGCCATTAAGATGCTATCGGGTCATCTACATCAATTTACTGAGTCCTACCACGAGAGCAGGAAGAGCGGGGGGAGTAGGTTATGGCTCCTGGAGAAGGCAATAGATTCCAAAGAGGTGAGGCAAGCCCAGAATAGGGAGGTCAGAGAGGCCCAGAGAGGACCGACCCCAGCTCTGTCCAATCTGGGCCCTCCTGAGACAACAAACTCAGAAGGTGAGCAGGAGTCTGGCCTGGGTGCACAGAACCCCCAGATCTGATCTCTGGCTCTCACCCCTTGCTGCCCTGGACCTGAGTGGGGCCTCAGATAAGGAACATGACAAGCACATCTTATCACCCCACAACCTTGGACTCCTGTCCAGCTAAGGACAGAGTCAGAAGTGGTTCTGCCCGGGCCCCAGGGCTCCCAGAGAGCCCTTCATTTCTGCAGTCCTCATCAAAAGGCAGGGGCCCTCAGGGTTCCTACAGCCCCTGGAGGGGTATTCAGGGCCAAAGCTTTCAGCTCATCACCTGAGGCCTCCAGCTCAGCAGACAAGGAAATAGTCACAGAGGAATGGCCAGAGTTGGGAAGCCTCCTCCCCTGGAACAGGACCCTTGCAGGAATGCTTCCCTGAACACCAGTGCACCCACCTTCTCCCATCCCGATGACAGCTGCATGAAGGGGAGAGGCAGCAACCTTGCTAACCCCATTTGTCAGATAAGGAGTGTGAGGCTCAAAGCACTTACCTGACTTCTCTGAGGCCATACATCAATTTCCAGTTTCCTGCTTCTTTTACTAGATCAGTGTCTCAATCTCAACACCACTGACTCTTGTGCCAGATAATTCTTTGTTGTGGGGGATGTCCTGTGAATTTTAGAATGTTTAGCAGGATCCCCTAGCCAATGTCATCAGAAGTTGCCAAATATCCCCTGGGGGTACCAAATCACCCCTGTTGAGAACTACTACCCCAGAAGCAGTTAAGACAGACACCTGCCAATTCTAAATTGAAGGTTAAATGTGCTGAAGGCTCCAGCCCTGGAGTCTCTCCTCTCCCCTGCCAGACGCGTCAGGCAGGAGTGTCTGAAGGGTGATAGGTACTGGGCGAGCTCTGTACCTCTGGGAAGACGACGCTCCCCAGGCAGTACTGCCACTTGGAGCCCCTTCTAAGACCAATGTTACCCTCCCAAGCAATACACCAGCCCTTTTTCTGGTATTTAATATTACAGAGGTCTTTCATTTATTTTGATCGTAGACTCCTGTCAGTAAAATATTTTGAGCACTCCTAACATATGCTTCTTTCTTTAGAAACTGACTTACTCAGTCAATCCCTGATTCCCCCTGGGAGAGTAAAATCTGCAGATACTCAAGTCTCTTACATAAAATAGTATTTGCTTATAACCCATGTACAGCCTTGCATATACTCTGAATCACCTCTAGATTACTAATGATTCTTAATACAATGACAATGCTACATACAGTGTTGTTATATATTTTTTAGGGAATAATGACCAAAAAAGTCATCCATATTTGGAACAGTTATAATTTTTTTCAAATTTTTTTTTAATCTGAAGCTGATTGAATCCACAGATGCTGAACCCATTGATAGAGACAACCAACTGTATACACAAATGTCTGAATATACTAGGCACATGAGCAAACATAAACAAAAATAGATCTATAAAAAAGATGACAATGTGAGCTGGAGCGGTGGCTCGGCGGTTACGGCGCTTGCCTAGCATAAGGGAGGACGCGGGTTCAAACTCCAGCACCGCGTACACAACGAAGGGTCAGAGCAACGAAAGCCACATGAAATACTAAATGAAATCTGATCCTCTCTTTCTCTCTCTCTTTGTCCGTCTCTCTTAAAAAAAACAAAAACAAAAACAAAAAACAAAAAACAATGGGCCTGGAGAGGTGGCTCAGCAGTATCAGGATTGCCTGGCATGCGTGAGGATCCATGTTTGAATCCCAGCACCACATACACAACTAAATATCGGAGCAATGAGATCCAGATGGAAAACTAAGTAAAACTGATTCTTTCTCTCGTCTCTCTCTTTCTCTCTCCCCACTCTTAAAGAAAAAAAAAAAATGACAATGGCCAAGTGCAATGGCTCACACCTGAATCCCAGCAACTTAGGAGGCTAAGGCAGGAGGATCCTGAGTTCACAACCAGCCTTAGCAACTTAGTTAGACCCTGTCTCAAAATAAATATAGAAAGGGCTGGGGATGTGGCTCATTGGGTAAGCTCCCTGGGTTCAATCCCAGTAAAAAAAAAAAAAAAAAAAAAAAAAAAAAAAAAAGACAATAGAAATGTAAATTAAATTCATGGTTACTGCTGTTCACTTACCAGTATGGCAGAAATCAGCCTAACGTGTTGAGAAGGATCAGGAGCAACAGGAGCTCAGAGAGACTGCCAGTACGGAGAAAATCAGACAACCACCTAAAATATTCACTGAGGTTGAACTATGCACCATATGCCCTGTGCTTGAACGATTCCACTCCCAGTTAGATACACCCCAAAGAAATCTATGTACCAAGACGCTAGGAAACACATACAAGGATATTCTTACACTATAGCCTAATAGCTGGAAAAGAAAAGCCACCCAAAGGCACACGGATAGCAGCGATGAAAAGGAGCAGACTCCGGCTATACGCACGGGTGAGTCTCATAAACACACTAGTTAGTGGGGACGCATGGCACTGGCAAGACCCAGGGTCACTCCTCTGTATTAAATTCAAAGCCAGGCAAAGCTAAGCCAGATTGCTAAGGGCTCCAGACACAGAATAAGGTGTCTGAGGCTCAAAGCGCTTAAACGACTTCTCTGAGTCCATGCATCAAGTTATGGCAAGGAGCTGATCATCATGAAGGTCAGGCTAGTGGTTCCCTCTGGTTCCATGATAAAGAGAAACACAGAGATGATCATCATAAAAAGTCAGGATAGTGGTTATCTGGGGGACTTCGGGCGGGGGGACAAGTTGATCTTGGAGTTCGAGCGGCATTCCTTTTCTTCATCCGGGTGGCAGTTACCTAGGGGTTCACTTTTATACAGGAATGTTTATGCTCTTTTTGCCAACTATGCTATATATCATTATAAAAAGGAGAAAAGGATGAGATATAAGCAAACAGAAGCTCGAATATTTCTTCTTATACCTGGTTTTTAGAAAACACTGCAATTAGGTTCCCAAAGGTGGTTAAGAACCTCTAGTTAGTCACAGGTCTCTAGAATGTGGCGATGCCTGGACCATCTATGGAGCCCTCCCTCCACTAGTTGGCTCAGGTTACTGGCTGTGCCTCAGCCCACAGGAGCTGGCCACCATAGCCTCTTCTTCTTCTTTTGAAAGAGAGAAAGAGAGAGAGAGAGAGAATTGGTTTTTATTTAGTTTTTCATATGGCTTTTGTTGCTTGGGCACTTTGTTGTGTACATGGTGCTGGGGTTCGAACCCAAGTGCTGGGGCATGCCAGGCAAGCACTGTGACCACTGAGCCACCGCTCCAGCCCCACCATTGCCTCTTTCCTCTCCCAACCCACTCAGGCTGTCCCTGGCTCCACACACTCCTTCCTGGCCGAAGGCAGGGAAGTTGCATTAGCTGGGTACCTGCAGACCACCTCATCCCACCTCTCTGGGCCCCTGATGGTGAGGCCTGGAGGCTCGCTCTGGGAAAGGCACCTCAGTCACCCTCTGAACACACCAAAGGAGGGAGGCAGAAAAAGAAATAAAGAAGGTGGAGAAAGGGAGGACAGAGAGCAGGAGAGGTGCACAGACTCGAGGACTAAAGTTCCAAATGCTGTGGAACTTGATGAAGGGGCAGAGGGTTGAGGGTGAGGGTGGGGCTAAGGAAACAGGGGCAGCAGAGAATGTGCACTGCCCCTTGGATCCAGGCCCAAGTCTTAGGGCTCCGCAATGGACAGGTCCACAAACCCTTTGTTTCAGGGCTTCCAAGGGGCAGGTGGGTGGCTCAGGGGTCTCCCCTCCCTTTCAGTGGCCTCCAGAAGTCCTGGAAGAAAGGACTCTATCCAGGAAGAAAGCTTCCTGGGCTTGTAGAGGTGTCCCCAGGTGAGAGGACCAAGGGAGCATAGAGTTCCCTTTCTGGGGTCCAGGAGGGAAGGGCACACTCAGTCAAGGTCCCTGTGCTGGCCAGAGCCCAGGGGTAGCATGTGCTGCAGAGCAAAGGGCTGGGCACTGCCTCACTTAAGTTCCCTCTGAACATTCTTCTACTCTGCCTTCCGTCATTCTGTCTTTCTCTGTCCTCTGTAGTTACCGAGATTCCCTGAGCCCAGTTCTTGTTCCACTCCCCCCGCTCAGCCAGCACAGTGCTGGGTACCAGGAGGGGCTCAGCACACACTTATTGATCCGAATGGTGCTGGGTTGTTGGGCCTCAATTCCCTCCTCTTAACAACACAGGACAGCACCAGCTGGCTGTTAGGGCTCCCGACTCTACTGGCCCTGAGCAAAGCCAGTCAGTGCCACCCTGTTAGAGCAGCTGACCGCACCTGGTAGGGCAGGGAGGAGATGAGAGACAGCAGAGGGGTGGACAGTATAGTGTGTCACCTCCTGGCCACTCCACACCCCTCAGGGAGTACAGGGGGCTGAGCAGGTGCTGTCCCCAAACCAATTATAAACAAGGCAGAGGACAGGCTGTGACTTCCCTTGCAAAGGGAAGCCAGCAAATCGGAGCCCCGCCCCATAGACCCACTGGGAGAACAGGTGGGGGGTGGCGCTGGCAACCTCTCCATTGGGAGGAACAGATGAGCCCCAAGCCAGAAAGGCTGGGCCTGCATCGCAGCAGCAGGGGCAGGGCAGAGACAGGAGCTCAGGACCTTGCTGGGCTGTGTGCACAGTCCTGGGTGTTAGGCGGTGAAACACCTGCAGGGTAGAGACTGTGGGTAAAGCATTTTTGTGTGTGTGTCCTCATTTCTGGGTGCATGATGGAAGCTCAACTTACGTTCACTCATTCATTCCACAAAGATTTACTGAGCATCACTACGCAGGCCCCAGGGGACACGGTACGGAGCAAAACAGATCCAAGCCCTGTCCACTCCATTCTCCTGTTGGCTCAGGCTCCAAGTCCTCCTTTATAATCCCATCCCCACCCCTCCTCACCTACCATAGGGTTTTACCCCACTCCCTTCCGTTGCCAAGGACAACTCCAAGCCTCACAAGCCCAGGATGAGTACCCAGGCTCTCCTGACCATTCAATACCCTCAAAGCCCAGGACCTTCTAGAAGATGATGGAGACACAGCTCCCTCCAATACAGACCCTCCGTCTACCCCCCAGTATCTGTGTGGGCAAGAAAAGGAGAGAACCACTGTTTTTTGAGTATTCTATTATTTTTACTATTAATACGAAATGTGATTCAAACAGTGATAAAATGTTTGCCCTCTGAGGGAGGCCTATTGGAGTGAACTCCAACAGCAGCCCTCTAGTGATCTGAGGGCTGCTTTGGACCTCCTTCCCCCTGACTCCACCAGCACTCCTGCCCCAAGCCCCAATGCAGCAGCTTCAGCCCTGCCACGTGTTCAGATGACCCTCTGGCTAGCACTATCCTTCTCTGCCCACCTTACTCAGCCTTCATAAATTTCCTAAGTTGTGTACGTGGTGCTGGGGTTCAAACTCGGGTCCTCGCACATGCTAGGCAAGCACCGTAACCACTGAGCCACCGCTCCAGCCCCCTTCATAAATTTCTTAAGAGCTATCTTAGACAACTGGACCAGGAACCTCACAGCCGAGCAGTGATCAGTTTAATGGGATGCTGCGTGGTTTAGATACAGGTTGAGGGTCATTTAAGGGTTCATATGTTAAGATTTATTTATTCTTGTATTTTTATTTATTTTGAGAGAGAGAGAGAGAGAGAGGATCAATTTTATTTAGTTTTCCATGTGGCTTTCATTGCTCCAACACTTCATTGTATACATGGTGCTGGGGTTCGAACTCGCATCCTTGCACATACCAGGCAAGTGTGAAACAGCTGAGCCATGCCTCCAGCCCCATATGTTAAGATTTAATCCCCACTGTGAGGTATGAAACAGGTAGAAAATTAATCTGATTGCTGTATTTAAAGGGAAGAGGGTGTATGAGAGGCAATTAGGATTCTATAAGGTCATCAGAGTGGCATCCCTATGATTGAACCCTGATGGTTTTATAAGAAGAGGGAGAGACTCCTGCCATGTGATGCCCTGTATCATCTCAGGACTCTACCAGTAAGAAGACCATAACCAGATGTGGCCTCTTGCCATTTGGCCAGAGCTGTGAGTTAAATAAACACCTTTTCTTTATAAAGCTACCCAGCCTCTGGTATTTTGTTATAGTAACACAAACATGGGAGTTAGGGGGAAAAGGTGAGGGAGGGCACACTAAATGATCTCAGAAGTAGTACCTGCCTACAGAAAGGACGCAAACCTAACTGGCCCAAAGCAGTCCAAGGCACCATGACCAGGACACCTGGGTAGTTGCAAGGCAGGAGGCCCCTAAGGTAATGGTTCTCCAAGTGTGCTCTGAGGACCAGGAGCATTGGCAACACCTGAAAGCTTGTCAGAAATTCCGATTCCAGAACTTCTGGACCAGCTGACCTGCTGAAGGAGAGGAGAACCCTAGGGTAAGGACAGCAATCTGAGATTTAACAACTCCTTAGGGGATTCTGATGCACTCATATGTGAGAATCATCACCTGGAGAAGTGGCATCAGAATCATCTGAGGCTTTTAAAAATACTGATGACTAGGCCCCTCCCCTAGAGATTCAGATACAGTGGTATTTTTTAGGAGCTCCCAGGTGACCATAACATCCAGTCGGGCTACAGTGAGATGGAACAGTTCCTTGGCCTCTTGGAAAGGCGTGTCTTGATGGAGAGAAAGATTTGATTAGTGGGAGGGGCAGGGCAGGTGTAGCAAAGGCAGCTGCATGAACAAGGGCTAGGAGGAGGGAGTGTGGACCTGGATTTCTAGACAGAATCGACTGGAATTCCTGAACTGCTCTCCATAGCATCACATCTTCCTTTGGGACCAGCACAGTCTGCATAAGACCAGAAAGTGGCCCACCCCCAGGAAAGCTGCACAAAGCCTGGGGTGACCAAACCGCATTTCTTCTACTCCTTATGCCCACACATAAGAGCCAGGGCAGAAAGCTGGTGATGGCACTGCCTTTTGCTTCTGCCCCTATCTCCTGCCCTCTGATCTCACCCACTGCCTGTCACCCCATAGCAAAGCATTTCCTGTGGGCACGATAAGCCCCAGAGCCTCCCCTATCACTGGGATTTTATCTCTACCCTCAGTGTCATCATAGCCAAGGGGGTGGAGGCAGGAGGAGGGTAGGGGAGAGCCACACCTAGGAGGAGTAATAACTGGCCCGGCCATATGCTCCCCAAGGAAGCTCAAGGGCCAGTAAAGAGGTGGGTGGCAGAGATGCTGCCATCTGAATAAATGACACTGGGCTGAGGTGGTCCACAGGGAGTGGTGGGGACTGTAGCCACTGTGCCTGAAAATCCCCATGGGCAACATTACATATGAGGGCATTAACCACACAGGGAGACCTATTTGAACCCACAGGGCTTTATTCTCTCCCTGGAGCTCTCTATGCCTACATTTCCTCACTTGAAGATGAGAAATGAAGAAATAAATGAGTTGTAAGAGTTAATCATACATGGTGGTGCACACCTGTGTAATCTCAGCAACTCCAGAGGCTGAGGCAGGAGGATTGCAAGTTCAAGGCCACTTTCAGTAACTTAATGAGACTCTGAGCAACTTAGCAAGACCTTATCTCAAAATAAGAAATAAAGTGGCCTAGGGGTGTAGCTCAATGGTAAAACACTCCTGGGTTCAATCCCTAGTACCAAAAAAAAAAAAGAATAATTATATATTACTCAAGTGCTAAATGTACTTCATGCACCAATATGCTTGATCCATACTATAATCTTTATTTTTTAGGTGTGGAAACTGAGGCACACTAGGGCTGATCAGTTTGCCCAGGGTCACACAATAGTAAGTGCCAGAGCTGGGATTCCAAGCTAGACAGCCTGGTGCCAGAACCTATAGTGTGAACAATTCAATGTGACTAGGTTACAGGTGGCCCTAGTTGTTCAATACATGGTGGCTACAACTATGTCCCCCACCCCAAATCCTCCTGGCTGGTTCAGCTTTGGCAGAAGTTCAGTTCTATCGACTCCAGCAGTCCCCCATATGCCCCTATACTCCTCCCTTCCTGAAATCTGGTGCCTGACCTCATATCCCAGGCAAAGATCTGTAGAGGGTTCACACTGTAGGAACCCCACAGAAGATCCAGGTTTACCAGCAGGGAAACTGAGGCTGAGCAGAGCAGAATCTGCCTCAGCCACAGAACCAGTTAGAGGCAGCCTGCAGTCTCTGACTCCCAGTCTAGTGCCCTTATGACTTCTGCTGTTGTCCCATTCTCATCCAAAGGCCCCACAGCCTTTCCTCCACATCTGATTAAGCAAGGGAGTCCTAAAGGTGTTATTGTAGGTTAATGGGCTTGAAGTCCATGGCTTGAAGCTGGGCACCCAGACAGGTCAATATTGGGGTGCTCCCTTCCCTTCCTGGGCCATCTGAAGTTTCCAAAGAGGACCAGATAGCTTGGTCTGAAACCATCTCCTCTCCTGACCTGGCAGGACAGAATCTCTGCAGGCTCCTTTGGTCACCTGTGTCAGCAGCTCAGAAGAGAGGCCAGGTATGTGTGGTCCTGAGACAGTATATCCTGGACAGAAAAAAGAAGGTTCTCAAACCACCATATCCCCACCTTTTAAGAGAGAACTCCTGAGAAACACTGAAGTGGTCTTCTTTAGGGATTAAGTGTCCCTTTGGAGTTAGTTAGACCTGGGTTAGAATCCCAGTCCCACCACATCCAGGCTGTAGGACTTTCAGCAACTTGCTTAACTTCTCTGAATCAGTATAATAAAAACAATAATTTCTACCTCAAGCTAAAGAGTTAACACACAATGAATGTTGGCAATTATTAATTGTAACTAAATTTTATTATATAGCTTTAGCATAACATAAAGACACTAATAGCCTATTAATATAATACTGTGCTATGTATACTCTCATAAACACGCATCTACACAGAGGGACCTAAATAAGTAGAATCTCATAACCACACACACAAACCTGTGTCCACTGCACAAACCCCACATGGCCCTGAAGAGCCACAGCACACACTCACCATGCACCTGGCACTGCTCCTGCCCTCAATCCTCACAACAGCCCGGTGGGGGGCAGCATCTTTCTGTGCCCTCCTTTCAGATGAGGAGGGCACAGTCTGTGCATATAGGCTCACTGCATCTTGGGATGTGGCCACTTCTGGCAGCTCTGGGATCCAGAACTCACTCCTGCTCTCCCCACCCCAAACAGAGGAGGCCAACCCAATTTCCACTGCCATCTCCAGGGCAGCCCCAAGTGCTGACTGCCCTCCACCCCCAGGACAAAGGCCAACCTGGCTTTCACTCCAGCTTCAGTTGGGGAAACCCCTGCTGCCTGCAGAAATGGAGTTTACTTTGAAAAGGAAGACAGAAGCCTGGGGGTGGCTGGGCCACTCCCTGTGGGGGCAGGTGCTAAGTAACTCTATAAACTCTGGCTAATGTTGCAATTACAACCATAAACAAAGCCCCTGAGGGACCAGGACCAAAGTTAGACCCTCAAAGGGCAGCTGGGCCAGATGGGTAGGAGTCTCTTCCCACCTACTTCCCAGCTTGCCAGCAAGAGGATGAGGGGCGGGGGCTAATGGCAAAGCACATGGGCATTTGATACCTCTACCAGCCCAGGATCCAGATGGGCTCCTGCCTGCCCTGGCCCATCCCCTGTCAACCTCTAATTGTGAGTGGCCTGGCCATTATCCCTCAAAAGAACATCTGGTTCTCCTTGGCTTCGTGCTCACCTGAGATGTTCCCTGCCCCATCCCCTATATGGCTTCCAGGGAACCCAGAACCAAGAGACCTGGGTCTCCATTTGACTCCACCTAACAGATCTGAGTTAAGAACAAAATAGCACTTCAGCAGTAACAAGCCTTGTAAACTGTAAGCAACAACTGGCTCCTCTCCAGGAGAAGCAGAGCGTGGAGTCACCCCCAACAGCCCTGCCCTTCATTACACCCTTTGGTTCCCAGCCCTCCTGTCTCTGAAGCCAGGAGGCGAGCGGAACTACGGGGCCAAAAGAGTTTTGCTGCTTTCCCCAGGGCTGGAGAAATTGAGGCACGATAAAAGCATACTCTTAAGACTACCAGGCAGGGCTCCCAAAGCAGCTGGCCCTTCCCCTTCCACTGCCAATAACTATTGCTGGCTGTCTCTCCCAGACTGGGAAGGACCTGGGGGCTGTCTTGTAGGCGGGACCTGAGCCTGTCTCAAAGGGTATAGGCCAAGGAACCAGCCTGTGCGTTCATCTGAGTGAATCTGCACCTGGCCACCCTAGCGGAAATCAGAGACCAGCCCCCACCTCATCCCCAACTGCCCAAGAGTGCCAGGTCTGGGCCAGCGGAATCTGGGCCAGGGCGGGTGCGGGGGGCTGAGGCCAAGTCCCTGAGAACTTTTTTCCTTCCCTGCAAGATCAAGCACCCCCCTCACTCCGCGTTGGGGGTGGGAGCGGGCGGTGATTTACCGACAATTCCCCAGGGAGTGAGCACTAAGCCAAAAAACTCCGCTCAAATTTAGTTCTGATACTGTTGGCTTTGAACGATCCCCAGAACGGTCCCCAGACTATGGCTGGAACTGATCGGGTTGGGGGAAAAACGCAGCGGTGAGGGAGGGACAGGAGGAGAATGGTAGGCGGGGGGCGGGGGTGTCGGGGTGTGGGGACTGATTAGAGCCGGCACAGGCGCAGACGAGCCCCGCCCGGGCGTCCTCCCTTCCTCCCTAGGACGCGGGGCCGGGGTGCGCCGGGCGGCTGCGGTGCGAACCTGCTCGCGCAGCCCGGAGCAGCTCGGGGCAGCAGTGCGTGAAGCCAGAACCCCGCGCCGGGAGGGGGCCGAGGGGCGGGTACCAAGGTGGCATCTACCCGCTCCCTTCGCCGAGGCAAGCGCACGCACTAGGTGGATAGCTGATCCGGGGTTCGGAGACGGGGAGATGGGAACGCTGATTTGGGGGCGGGACAGCCCGGGGTGGGCGGTGCGGACTCGGGGGCACCGGGAAGAGGGCGTGTTTTCCGGGATTTGGAACCAAAGGCAAGCCGGAGTTGCGGAGCGGGGCGGAGGGGGGGCGGAGTGCTCAATGAGGTGGGAGGGCGGCTGCGGGCGCGGAGGGAAGCAAAAAGTGAGGTGCGCGGTGGGTGCCTTTCGGAGTTAGTGTTCCTTAATGAAAGGGGAGAAAAAGACTTCTCAGGGACACCAGGGTACAAGGGCAGGAGAGGCTTCTTCAAGAGACGGAGAGGGAGGAAGGAACGGAAAGGGAAGGAGGGATGGTACTTCCACCCGCCCCCCTGAAGCAGCCCAGCCCCCGGGGCGTGGCGCCGCTCCGGCCCTCCCACTCCCCGGGACCATCCAGGCTGGGCCTGGCCGGGCCGGACTCGGCCCCCGCACACCTCCTCTACCTCCGACCCCCTCCCCCGCATCATCCGCCCCAGCCCTGTCGGGCCGAGGGGGAGTGAGCGCAGGCCCCAGGCCTCCCTCAAACTTCTTGGAAGTTTACTCCCACGCCTCCCTCCCCTTCGACTCCCTACTCCGGAGCCGGGAAGGCCCATACCCGCCCCGGCCCCTCCCGCTCGGTTACATAAGGTCGCGAAGAAGCCGCCCCCGGCCCGGGCCTGAAGGGAGGGGCTGGAGGGGCTCTCCGGCTCCGCGGCAGCGCAGCTCCGGCCACACGCTGAACACCCGGGGCTGGGCGCACTGCACGGCGGGTGGTGGCGAGGCGTACTCGGTCCCGCTCCTTTCTCCAACCCGCACCCCCCTACACACCTGTCTCCAGGATCCGCGGGATGGGGTCTGAAGAACCGGAGGGGGAAATCCCGCGCACTCCGCCTGCCACTTGCCCCTTGGTCTCGCTCACCTCGCTCTGAAGGTCAATCTGTCCGCCGCCTGCGGTTCTGGCAACTTGTCCCAAGTTAGGGTGCCCGGCCCGCGAGCGCGCCGGCCGCCTGCTCCCGGACACCTCCGGCAATGCGCCACCAGGGAGGCCCGCCCCGTCCGCCCTTCCCGCCGTCGTCGGCGCCGCAGCCGCTCCCTGCGTCCCGCCCGCGATCGCCGCCTCCGCTGTCACCGAGCCCCGCGCCCGGCGCCTGGGCTACGGCTGTCACTTCGTGCCACTTCCCGCTGCGCCCGGCAGAGGGCAGCACCCACCCTGCGGCCCGCCCCGCCCCACCCTGCTCCACCCCCTGGCGTCCTGCCGTGGCGTCCGCTGGGAAGCGTAGTCCTACTTGCAGTTCCGCTAGGCATGCTGGGATTTGCAGTCCCGCAGTGGGAAACTTGTGGACCTGGAACTTTTGCTTCATTTCTTCCCTTTCGCGAGTTTTCTTTCTCCGCTCAGTCAGTGACGTCCCGAACCATACCTCACTGCGTTACATCCTGTAATCTGTTTGATCCTCAAGGAGGGGACTGCAGCAGGCTGTCTTTCCAGGAAGGTAGGAAAGAGGGGATCTTGATTGATGTGTCTGCTCTGAAACTCCTCTGTAACAAACGGCTCCTGTTTTGGAGTGGGTTGCAGGACCTGAATCTTGTCCTGTTATCCCAGTCCCTAAGCACAAGGGGCAAGGCTGGGGTCACCAGTGGTGAGATATGAGTAGAATGGATATCGCTACTAACTGTCAGCCTAATGTGTCCATTTACACTTGATCTCCAGCCCGCTCTTGCTGGTACCTCATCCTTAAGGATCAAACAGATCACCACTGTGTTGCTGGTCAGAATTTTCCTGCTCTCTTGTTGCGTCCGTCACTTTCCTCTTTTGGAAGTTGAGGATGTTTTAAGCTATCATTATTTGACTTCTTTCCTTTCTCTTCTCCCTCCCTTCTTTCTTTTCTCCCTACTATCCCAGCTTCTCCTGCGCTGCCCCGCCCTTTCTTCCTATATATTCATGCCCCAGGTTTCTCCTCCTTGGGGAGGAAATTTATAAGGAGGACAGGAATGAAATCCAGAGGGACAGACCTCTTCCTAAGTTGGTTAGAGCAAATGGGCTTGATTTCCACGTAACTCAAGGAACTATTCATTTTGTCCAAGGCAGAGGAACAGCCATGCTTCAAATGAAGGTCCTAGGATATAGGAATCCAGGTAAAATTGAATCAGCCTAACTAGTTACCACTTTTGGAAGCCCTCCTAGATATAGCTTCTAGCAGCATGCTCCTCCCTTGAGCATGCCATGAATGTTGCAAGTGCACAGAGGTATCAATATTCCTCAAGAAAATCTGGCCAATGTTAATAGAGACCTGAGGATACAGCCATCCGAGCCTGGGAAGTGTGCCTCCCAATAGGATTGCCAGTAGACATGCAAGTGGGCCCCAAGGTCAGGGGGACTTGTCTGGGGTGCTAAACTGGGCCAGCAGAACATCTCAGATTGTTAGAGATCTTATACCCATCACCAAACTCCCATTACCACTGTCACCTTTACTAGAAGGAAGCACTCTGAAGAGACTCCCAAAGTCTGAAGGATTTGGGAATCTCAGTACCCTGCCAGGAAACCTCATGGCCCCTAAGGTCCATCAGAGGAAGACTTTCCTGATTCCCACTTACCCCATTCCCTGAGACCAGGAACACCTCACATGTCACAACTCCCCCACAATGCACCCACCTCCCAAAAAAGAAAAACAACAAGAACAGGATGGCCAACATGGGAATGCATTTATTCTCAGAAAAGATCCACAAAACTAAGGCAGAATGCATAAAGAAAGGACAGAGAGACCCGGACAAGGTGTAGCTAAAAGGAGGACAGGAGGTCAGACATCCAGGTGGCAAATCTAGGCGGCAGTGGCGAAGCCCACCCTGTTGTTGCCCATGTCAAAGATGGAATAATAGGACCTGAGGAAGACATCCCCAAGAATCCAAAATGGCTGGTCATTGTCTGAGGACACGTAGGTGGACTCCAGTCCCACGAGACAGTAGCCATCCTCCTGTTGAACACAGAAAAGCAGCTCTCATTCATGAGGTCATTCTTGGACCTGGCACTGCTCTGCCCTGACCCTGGATCACACATTTGGAGATGAGTGGGGAGACTTCTCTGAGAGCTCCTGGGCCAGCTGATGACCAGAGTAGGGACTGCTGGGGGAGGCCATCAGTTGTTGAATTCAGGCTGCAGTGGCCTCGGCAGAGGCATCTCTTCCCATGGTGGGAAACTTCTCTTACTGCAGGACCCCTCCTGTCTTGAATGGCAGCAGGTTGGAATGGTACTTCCAACTGGAGCCAGACTATCTTGCATGCAAACCTTTCCCTCGCCCTCATTCGCGTGCAGCCTTGGGTCAGTTACTTCACCTCTCTCAACCTCCAAGTTTTCATTTGTAAAACAGAAATGAGTATCTTCCTCAGCGAATGCTGTGACCATGACAGCCCAGGCAAAGTGCCTCACACAGTGCCTGGCCCTACAGAGTGCTCAACTGAGCACCCAGAGCCCCTCTCCAGTCATCATGAATATTGATCATGGGTGACGCTCTTCTAGTGGGGAAACATCAGAGGTGCGATGACTTGGGGAATGGCACAAGGCAAGGCTGAGCATTTGTGGCTCTGCACCCCCTCCACCCCCACCAGTGGCTCAGCCCCCTGGGACCAGGACTTACACTCAGGATGTAGGCGGAGGGAGGCAGAGAGAAGTTAACGCCATTGATGACGAAGGTGAGGGTTGGCAGGTTCTGGACATCATCACAGTTCACAAAATACTGCAGAGAAGAACATGGCCCAGGTCACCTCATTTCCCACCAGAGAGCACCCACGAAGCACCCACTAAGCTAAGCTCGCACGTTGGCCCAAGCTCCCAGGCTCTTTTGGACCAGAGGGTGCAGTTCAGGGTAAATGCTACGTAGGTACCACCTGGATGTCATGTATGGGGTTAGAGTGGGTGGCATCTGGGGAGACCTGAGAAAATGCCCACCCAAACATGTTCCTCTGGCCTGAGTGGCTCCTCTGAGAAGCTGAATGGCTGCCCTTTCTCTGCAGGCGTCCTTTTCAACATACAGCAATGTTCAAAAAAGTAGACCAGGTTTCCCTCAGTATTAGTGGGGAGGGCTAATTAGGAGTCCCGTTTGCTGGGCCAGCACACATGGGAGCAATGGGTCATGGCTGTGTGGAGGTGAGAGAGGTCTGAATAGATGGGTTGTCCCTTTCTACCCACTTCCTTGGCCCAAATTCAATACAGGGCCCCACAGTGCAGAATAAACTGCTACCTCTGAACTAACCTCTCCTGGGCAGGGGACATATATGCCACACTCACGTCTCCATAGCCATCGCCCTGGGCCCCCATGGTTTCCAGAAGTTCATTCAGGTACGTCTCGGGCACAGTGAGCAGAGAGGTTCCTGTGTCCACCGCAGCCTGGCAGCCCTGAGAGCACCAGCCAGAAGCCTCATCCCCAATGAGGAACCTGAATGGCAAGAAGAAGGCGGCCTCAGTCCCTACCACTTCAGGGTGGCCAGGGTCATCTTCTTGACATGGAGGAGCAAGCACACCTGAGGGAGAAGAGGGTCCCAGAGAGGCCAGTACAGCTGGTCCCCTGCCTCACACCCTCTCAGAGTCTATGCAAGCCTTTGTGATCTATTTCTAAAAACTTCAAGGCACTTGGGAGGGTAGAGGGAGAGAGGATAGGGAGGGATTTAGGGAGACAAACAAAATGTAGCATAAGCTTAACACCCTGAGAATCCAAACAATACTTATGCAATCATTTAATTCTGGAAAATTCACAATCTAAGCATATATATATAGAGATTGTAGGGGAGAAATATAGAAAAATAAAGAGACTGGGGTGTGGGCGATGTGGGGGTGATCTGGATTAAGAACAAATACATGGGGCTGGAACCATTGCTCAGCGATTTTGGGGCATGCTTGGCATGCACGAAGATGCGGGTGGAAACCCCAGTACCATGTACACAACGAACTGTCGGAGGAACAAAAGCCACATGAAGAACTAAATAAAATTTGATTCTCTTTTTCTCTCTTTCTCACTGTTCCTCTCTCTTAAAAAATAAATGCATATGGAGTAATAATATGATATGCATGTGTTCTTCTTTTTTAAAGAAAGAGAAAGACAGTGCGAGATAGAGACAATCAAATTTTGTTTAGTTTTTCATGTGGCTGCCTTTCCTCCAACACTCCGTTGTGTACATGGTGCCAGGGTTCAAACCCGCATCCTCATCTATCACATGCAGGTGCCCTAATTGCTGAGACGCTGCTCCAGCCCCCTTTATACGCATTTATGATTATACAATAACTCATATCCTTAATAAAAAAAAAAAAACTCAAGGAAGTTTCCAGAAGTACTGAAAACCAGCCCAGTGATTTGCTATAAGGAATTGGAACTGATTCATTCTCCCATACGCTTCAGTTTGTAATCTCTGGGGTCCTATGGGGGGGGGACAAGAGCTTCTCTAGTATTGGGACTCCAGGTGTGTCCCACCTGCCCCTATCTTCAGACCCAATGCTCCTGCAGAGGCCAGCTGTGGCTCCAGGGGAAGGCAGGCCTCAGGAGTCCTCTGTGCCTACAAGCCCCGCAGTGCTGGCAGCAGTGTGCCATGGTGCCTGGAAGCCCACTCCAAGGAAGGCATGTCCCCAGGGCCGCCCAGCCCCACACTCACTCCTCGATGCCAATCTGCCAGTATTCTTCCAGTGTTACAGGGGTCCAGGTGATCTCCCCTGTGTACAGGCTGCTGTCCACGCCCCCGAAGATGATCGCTCCCCCATCATCAGTGCCCTGTTGGCTGCAGGACACAGAGGGAAAGGTAAGAGAGGGAGAGGCCAAGGAAGGGGACATCCATGCTGAGCTATCACCTTCAGAGAGAAACAGACAGGGGGTCCCTGCGGACAGGGCTATGTCGTCTCAAACTCCTGAATGATGCTGCCCCACAGAGCCTAGGTCGGGGAGCCACTCCATTGTGGCCCCACCAGGTCCCCCCTGGGCTCTTTTCTCCCTTCATTTCAGCCTCTGGTGGAACGTCTCACCAGGAGCCTCGCCCAAAGCAGACTTGTTTCTTCTCTTCTGGGGTGGATAGGGTAGGGCTTTGGTGGAGGGAGGGGAAAGACAGGCCATGTTTTTTCCAGAAAACTCCACTTAGCAGTGGCAGAGTGGAGAGCTGGGGATCTCCTCAAGGGTGCTCACAGAGCCCTTGAGTGACATAGGCAAAATGTGAAACGCAGTTCAGGCGATAGAGCCACAGCAAGCAGATGGAACTGACTCGGAGGAGAGAGGAGGCAAGAAAAGAAAGGCCCAGGCACCAAAGGACCTGGCCAGCGAGCGCTACCTGCTACGGATGAAGCCGGTGGGGAGACATCAGGGGCCTAAGGCAGAAGCCCCAGGACTGGCTAGAGCAGCAAGGGAAGGGAGAGGAAGCAGGAGATGGCTCTGCAGCAGAGGCACAGGAAGGGAACCCAGGTGAGGCTGTGAGCTCCCTGGGCCCAGAGCAGGAGGCAGACACAGAAAGTGCAGGGAATCAGAGAAATGACACCAGAAACCAAGCTCAGGATTAACAGGGGGGGACCAACCTGGCCAAGCAACGCAAAGAAAGTTGGAGTGAGCAGGGGCAGGAGCAGGGAGAGTGACAAGCCCAGGAGGCCAGGCTCTGGGACAGGTGTGGCCCAGACACCGCCTGCTGGGAGGTCTCCAACCCCAAAGCATTGGGCCTCACTTGTCCAGGGTTGGGGACAGGGCAGGGGTTAGGGACCCACAGGGCAGTCTCTCACTTGCTGAGGTAGACGCTGAAGATGGGGCTGGAGAGGGCGTCCGCCGCCAGCATGCCCTGCAAGGCCGTGGTGGCGTCTCCTGCAGATATGGAGGGGTAGGCCAGGCCCATGATGCCGTCAAACTCTGCGTAGACAAAAGTGCTACCTGGCTCTTGCTCACTCAGGCCGAACTCCTGTTTGGGAACCTTGATGCTTTCCACCTATGGGGTGAGGGATGCAATGAAGAGGAGGTGTCACGTTTGACTACATCTAATTCCATGTCCCCAGGGACCCCACCATGCCCATACTTCGTGCTTCTTCCTCTTGCCCCTGACTCCACTTTTCAACAGGTCAGGCAAGACCCCATTTCTCTTCCAATTAGCCTTTCTTGACTGTCCCGGGACCCCATAACTCCTCCCCCTTGCCCTGGCTCCCAGGCTTTGAAGTCCTGAAGGAAAAGGCCACCTCTGTCTGGCTCATGATGATGCCCCATGGCTGGCACTGGATGGCCACCAAAGAATGGCCGAGTCCCAAAGGCCCATCCAGGTCCCCCAGTCCCATGCCCTTCTCTGTGGGATGAGGGCAGCCGCACGCTGAGCACTCACAGTCAGAGTGTCATAGCCAAAGAAGCCAGTGAGGCTGCCGCTGCCATACTCCAGGGAGAAGGTCTGATCCTTTGTGGAGAAGGTGGAGGACTCGCTGGGGTTGAAGCGAGGGTGTGAGGCTGCAGAGGGACGGGAGGGAGGGCAGGTGCTGAGTGCAGGGCTGCCTGGCTCCCAGCCTCACTCCAACCCCAAGGCTTTGGCAGGGACCAGGCAGCCTTCAAAAGTGAAGATGCTCTGTCCCCAAAGCCACCAAAAGACAGGGACCACATCCAGTGGAGTTCTGACCAGTCCCTGGAGACACTGGGTGAGAACACAGTGAACAGCAGAGTGGGGTGGAATGGATCGAGGTAGAAGGGGCTGGGATGGTGGAGTGGAAATCACCTCTAGGGAAAGGACTCCAGTT
>PVKS010010833.1:0-58729 GCA_004027875.1 Aplodontia rufa
AGAAAAAGGGACAGTGAGAGAGACAGAGAGAAACAACTTTATTTAGTTTTTCACATGGCCTTAGTTGCTCCAACACTTAGTTGTGTACGTGGTGCTGGGGTTTGAACCCGGGTCCTTGTGCTTGCCAGGCAAGCGCCGAAACCGCTGAGCCACCGCTCCAGCCCCCCCTCCCTTTTTTTTTTAAAGAGAAAGAATTTTATTCAGTTTTTCACGTGGCTTTCATTGCTCCGAGACTTCATTGTGTACCTGGTGCTGAGGTTTGAACCTGCATCCTCATGCATGCCAGGCAAGCACCATAACCACTTGAGTCACCACTCCAGCCCCTGTCCCTCTCTCTTAAAAAAAAAAAAAAAGTATATTTGAGGGGCTGGAGCAGTGACTCACTGGTTATGGTGCTTGCCTGGCATGCACGAGGATGCGGGTTCAAATTCCAGTTCCACGTACACAACGGAGTGTTGGAGCAAAAAAATCTCATGAAAAACTAAAGTTGATTCTCTCTTTCTCTCTCACTGTCCCTCTGTCTTTGAAAAAAAAAAAAGAATATCTGAGTTTAGTATCTGGGAGTCTGCAATTTTTACAAAGTACCCAGATGGTTTTGTATCCATATTAGGATTTGAAAGTTGGTTTGTAATCTTATGGGTAGAAGTGATCTTTACTCCAGGCTTGGTGAGTGGCTTTTAAGTACCTGTATTCAATATTCATTATTTTTCATAATTTACATTGGAGTTTGTATTTCCTTTTCCATTGATTTAATTCTTGGTTTTAATCTCTGATACACTATATCCTTTATTTTAAGATGACGAGACAGTAAAACCCAAAACCTGTACCCTCTTTCCTCATATTACTTTTTTAGCTATCTGCCACGTTCTTAGGAAGGAGCTGCTTTTAAACTAGAAGGCTGTAGGCCGATGTGCTAGAGAAAAGAGCTTGCTCACCCTTGACACTGTTGTTGTTTTCTGTTGAGAATTCTAGTTGTTTATCTGTGATTAAGAGTTTATATTTTTTCCATAGGTCATTAAATCTCTAATGCAAATACCTTAATGAAAGAAAAACAGAATGAGGATTCTGAGAAAGTATATAATGTATTTAACATAGGCATAATAAATATTCAGTTTGATTTCAAGGGAGGTATTGAAACATTCAGCAGAACACATTTAAGCCGTCTGTCATGGTGAAGGGAGATCCTTAAAAGCATCATAGCCAACGTTCTGATACAACTGTTGAAAGTGTGCAGTTTCCTGCCCTGTGTGGGTGTGTGCACTTGTGTGCCGGCATGTGTGATACTGAGGATTTAACTCAGAGGGGCTTCCCCGTTGAGTCATACCCCCATCCTTTTTAAAAGTTTTTATTTTGAAACAGGGTCTCGCTAAATTGCCCAGGCTGGCTTCCACCTTGTGATCTTCTTGCCTCAGCTTCCTGAGTCACTGCACCTGGCTGTTTCCTACATTTTATTTTATTCATTTTATTTATTTATTTATTTATTTTTTAAAGAGAGAGGGACAGTGAGAGAGAGAAAAAGAGAAACAACTTTACTTAGTTTTTCACATGGCCTTCGTTGCTCCAACACTCAGTTGTGTACGTGGTGCTGGGGTTTGAACCCAGGTCCTTGTGCTTGCCAGGCAAGTGCCGAAACCGCTGAGCCAACGCTCCAGCTCCTGTTTCCTACATTTTAAAGTTTAATGGTACCACTGTTATTGTCAGGTTGTGGAAAAACCATGAGCTAAGAATCCTCTCTGTGAGGACCCATCTTTAGGCCTTGTGGCTCAAGACTTTTGTATCTTGCCTTTTTGGGTAAGGTCAGGTTTTTGGTTGAGGTTGGACCTTTTAGAATTTGAAAGAACCTTAGAGAGGTTGGGGATTTAGCTCAGTGGCAGAGCACTGGCCTAGCACGCAGAAGGCCCCGAGTTTCCAGGCCTCAGCCCTGGGGGAAAAAAAAAGAACCTTAGAGCAAGTGAGAGTATATATACTTGTGATTCTATTATGAAAGGAACCAAGATTCAGAAAAGTAAAATTATTTACCCCAAGGTGTGGATTCTGGAATGTGAAATCAGGGGATATGGTTTCCTTCAGGGTAGTCATCCAGTTTTGTCATCTTTTAAAATTGTGTCCCCTTCTCCCAAAGGATTTTATCCTTCTGTTTAAGGGTATTAATATCTTTCCATCCCAGCAGTTGCTTGTTTCTGGTTTTACCTGTACAGTGATTGGGAGAACCCATTAAGTAATGTGTAAGTGGTAGTTTATATCTTGATTTTAGTAAAAAAATTATGTAACATTTAAGATACAAGTTCACTAAGCTGAGGCACATGGGAGAGTAGTACCCAGTCCTGAGTCATGCCACACCGCAGTAGAGGAGGAGAGTTCTCAAGGGCTTGGTTGGCTTCTTTAGTGGTACCATATACTATATTTGCTTCCTTTTGCTTGATACTGTTCACCATATTTATTTTCTTTTCACCTTTCTCCCCTTAGCCGCTTGACTCCCACAAACTGAATTTTGTGAAGTGGTGTCATGTGGCATAAGGTACCCGATTCAGGTGTCTGGATCCAACTTTGCTTCAAATCTGCATTTCCTCTCTTTGATACTTATTTCCCCCATCTCTAAAATGAAAGGCTGGGGGGCTGCAGCAGTGGCTCAGCAGTTATGGTGCCTGGCATGCACAAGGATGTGGGTTTGAGCCCCAGCACCACATACACAACTAAGTGTCAGAGCAACGAAAGCCACATGAAGAACTAAATAAAATTGATTCTCTTCCCCTCCCTTTCTCTCTCTCTCTCTCTCTCTCTCTCCCCCCCTCTCTCCCCCCCCTCTTGATTCTCTCTCTTTAAAAAAGAAAAAAAGAAAGGGTGGGTACCCATTTGTAATCCAAACCACCTGTAATCCCAAGCCACCTGGGAGGCACAGCCATTTGTGAGGCTGAGGCAGAGGGATTGCAAATTCAAGGCCAGCCTGAGCAACTGAGCAAGACTGTTCTAAAATAAAAAGTGCTGGGGATGTGGCTCAGTGGTTAAGTGCCCCTGGGTTTAATCATACATACATACATACATAAAATAGAAGGCTGAAATGGATGATTACTCTCCAAAGATCTTTCCAACTTGACTTTCTTTGATTTCATGAATTCTGGAAGGTTCTGATACTGTTTGATGAAGGATCGCAGTGTGAGGGTTTTTCTGTTGTGTAGTTAGATTATGCACTAGAATTTCGCCACAGTACTCCTTGAGTGGTCTTAGGTTAAGTTGTGCCCCCCACCCTGGGAGAAATTTTTGAGAATATTGATTTTATAGCTAAATCAGCTTTTGTTCTGTTGCTTAATAAGAGACTGTAAAAGGTTACTTGGATCTATAGGAAGTACATTAATGTGCATCCCGAGTGACTGTTGTACAGGGACAAATGTCTTGATGGGTCTGTGTAGGGTGCTGCAGCTTTGTGACATGTTTCTGACAGAGAAGTTCACAGTGCACTGTTAAATTTTGGTTTGGAAAGAGGAGTACTGGCTTACCCACAGCCCTGAGAGCCGGAAGAGCTACGGAGGCCGTGAGTTTTCTAACTTCTTCAGAGCTCCCACTTATTAGTGGTATGAATTGAGCCCCCCTCTCAGCCCTGTAGGACTGGAAAATCTGCAGTTCAGGCTTAAATTATGAGTTGATTTCTCTTGATGGCTCTTGTGTGGCACTCAGAGCTATCTGGACGCGAGTCTCCAGAGCAGGCTTGCTTTGCGGGCTGGGCTCTAGGGTGAAGAAGCAGTCTGGCTTCATACTGCCATTTGCCCTTACGCTGTGTTCTGGATGGGTGGGGCTCTTCCATTACTGCCTGAATGAGAAGTATTTAACTGATTTCCTGGTCATGCCCTATCTTGTCTCTCATTTTTTCTCTGCTGTAGCTCAGCTCTTCCTCCAGTTGTGGCTCTGTACAAGGTAGGAACCACAAAACTGCACATGTTTGTTTTTTGGAATGGAAACTTTAAATGCATGAGTTGGGAGTTTAGGTCTTTGCTCTGTTCCCGTGCAGGGCAGGTTAGAATGAGGAGTGGGGAATGTGGGGGTGGTGTGGAGACTTGGATCTAACAAGACACTCTAGACTAGATGAAGTATTTGAGGAAATGGAATTTTGGATTGTTGACAGGGCGTAAATACTTGAGGAATACTCCTGTTTCGATAAATAGGTTATTTTTAGTTTGCTGAAAAAGAATAGCCTCATCAGCATATTGGAATCTTGCAGTCATGTTTGTAACTTAAACTGATTGGCTTAAGCCTTGCCAGAAAGCGTCAGGTGGCACACTCTTCTCCTCACTTTCGGTGCTGCCTGGCTTCACTGCTTTAGTCCTGTGGCCGGGCTTTAGGGCATTAGTAATGGGGAGGAGTGGGTGAAAGGGGTGAGCTGCTGCTGGTGGAGATGCTGGCCTGACGGGGGAGAACCTGCGTGCCAGGCCGTGTAATATGTCGCTTAAATCCGGAGAGTGCCGCTTGCGGCAGAGTGTGACTTTGGGTGATTTGCCGTTTTCCCAGTTAGCTTGGTGTTCTCTGCTCGTCTCCTCTGGTTTTGTGCGGGCTGTTTACCTGTGGCTCTCAGTGGGTTTAAAGCCCTCGGGTAGCATACGTGCGGCACACCTTCATTGAGTGCCCTCCCGCATGTGTCCTGGCTCTTATAAGTGTCAAGTGGCCTTTGGTATTTGTTTCTTAGAGACTGTCAGTTTTATATGTGTTATTCTGCTGAAGAATATCAACTTGTTGATTACTTACAGTATTTTAATGTTTAAATTTCAGTAAGACTTTATGGAAATTATTAGGTCAAGAAAACATGGTTTGTGGTAGCAGCCAGACTTTTAGTTGGGCACCGCATGGTGGTTGTGTGTGATAGAGTAAAAATTGGTGAAGATGTGACTTGAGCTCTTGAAGAATTTAGACAGGCGTGGAGAAAGCAGCAGGCCGTGCCATCGCACCGAATCATCTGTGTGTGACTCCTAGCCTGCGTGCTCAGGGGCTTTTTGGTCCCTACGTTTGCCTCTTCTTTCTAGAGTCTGATTTGATTTCGTTTCTTTAGCTATTTACACAAAGATGTAAACCCGTGGTTTATTGGTATAGCTGTTTGCAGTGTTGGGGATTTTTTTTTCTTTCTTTCTTTCTTTTTTTTTTTTTACTTAAAATATAATGAAAGTGTTCTATGTAACTATCTTCATGGAGACAAGGGGAATTTGAGAGTTCAGTAAAACGATAGCAGCTAGAGGAACGACTTGTCTCATTTGGAGAGGCCAGGGGATTGGAAGTGCTGGGCCTTTTTCTACCTTTTCTGGACACTGAAGGAGGCAGATACACGTGAGAGCCTTTCTTACTTGCTGCAGTTTGCCTTAGGTCAACGAGTTAGTTAGAATGTGAGCCTCGGTTTCCTCACATACAAAATGGATTTGAAACCACCACCTCAGCGGGTTGAGGGGATTGAGAGTACGGGTGTGAAAGTACTTTGAACTAAGAAATAATGTGTAATCAGTACATATCAGGAGGTATATTATTATGATGAAATGCTGTGTAAATATTAAATACTATGAGATTTGTTGTTGTTAGTAGTAGTAGTATTTTTTTTTTTTTAATCTTGAGTTCTTACTAAGTTGTCCACGCTAGCCTTGAACTTGTAATACTCCTGCCTCAGCTTCCTGAGTAGCTGGAATTAGTGTTTTATTCACTGTGTTGCCCAGGCCTGGCCTTGAACTCCTGGACTCAAGTGATTCTCCTGCCTCAGCTTCCTGAATAGTTAGGCAGTGTATCATTCAAAGAATAAGAGACATTGACTTTTGAGGCCCTTGTCAGGACATCTAGGGATCCTGAATTTCAGGTGATTCTGGGCATTCTAGAATCTGGACTTATTTTAGTGAGTGTTAATAAGGAAAATATTATTATTTAATGTTATTTGAAAGAGGTGTGCATTTAGAAGATGAATTATTCCTTCTTACAAGTCTCTGTTAAGTACAAACACTCATAATTTTCAGCAATTTAGCCATTTACTGACGTGCTATGTATGTGCTTGGATTCCAGATGAAGTATATAATCCTAGCCTTTCAGGAGCTCAAGGTTTGGTGCTGGAATTAAACAGGTAGATGATTATGATACAAAATTATAAGTGCTATGCTAGTAAACCTAGGGTTATCAAAAGGGCTTGTTCCTACTTGTTTCCTCTCAACTGCTTCTCCAGACTTTGTTCAATAGCTGTTAGAGGGGCTGGAGTGGTGGCTCAGCTGTTAAAGCTCTTGCCTGGCCTGTGCACGGACTGGGTTCAAACCCCAGCACCATATTCACAACTAAGTGCTGGAGAAATGAAGGCCAGATGAAAAAAAAAATTAAAAAATTGATTCTTTCTTTAAAAAAAAGAAAGAAAGATGTTATCGATCCCAGCGAGGCCCAGTGAAATGGGTTAATTTGCCCAAGGGTCACACAATAGTTGGTCATTTACAAAGCTGGCATCAAGGTCTGAGTTGTGTTACCAATTGGCGCGTTCAGCTGTGTTCTTGGTTCCGTCAGCACTGACTTTTGCTTATTCCCCTCGACCTGGGTAGTATTTTCCTATCTCTTGCTCTGCCCTGCCATCTTTTCAGCTTCTGTTCTTATAATCTTGTCTCACAGTTGCTATTGAAATGGAAATAGGAAGATCAGAGAGGCTTAAATTTGATCTTGTTGAGGTAGAATGGTACACATTAGAATTTCTTACAGAACTTTTACTAAACTAATACCAAAGATCTGATTTTTACTCTCATATTTGTTTCTTTTCTTTCTTTTTTTTTTTGCTCATGACTGATTATATATATATAATCTACAGTGATGTATACAAATTACTCAATGAATTTTTTTTTTTTCTGGTACTGAGGACTGAACCCAGGTGTGTTTTCTCGTTGAGCTACATCCCCAGGCCTTTTTATTTTTATTTTTTATTTTGAGGCAGGGTTTCACTAAGTTGTCCAGGCTGGCCTTGAACTTGGAATCCTCCTTCCTTAGCCTCTCTAGTTTCTGGAATTAGAAGTCTGTGTCAGTACACATGGCTCTCAATGAATTTTTTTTTTTTAATAGAGGGAGAAAAAGAGAGAGGGAGAGGGAGAGAGAGGGAATCGTTTTTATTTAATTTTTCATGTGGTTTTCATTGCCCTGATGCTTGGTTGTGTATGTGGTGCTGGGGTTCGAACCTGTGTCCTCGCGCATGCCAGGCAAGCGCCATAACCACAGAGGCATGACTCCAGCCCCCTCTCAATGAATTTTTATATTTGCATACAGTTATGTAAAGACAGTAGAGTAGAAGTAGAAGATCAGTAGAGTAGAGGTAGAATAGGAGGGAGGGAAAGGGAAAATACTGGGGACTGAATTAGAGCAAATTATATTCCATGCTTATATAATTATGTCAGAATGAACCTTAATATTATATATAACTAAAATGAACTAATTAAAAAAAAAAAAGGATGACTCAAGTCAAGGTGTATAACAGATTAAGACGAATATTTCCAGAACTCCAGGACGCCCCCTTGTGCCTCCTACCTACATTGGCCACCCAAGTATCCACCTGCCCTATCTTTATTTTGTCTATTCTTGAATTTCATATAGAGTCAGACAGTATGTACTCTCTTGGTTTTGGCTTTTTTTGCTCTATCTTACTGGATATCCATCTATATCATGTGTGCAATATGTAATATTACATTGTGTGAATATACCGCAGTTATATATTTATTCTGTTGATGGACATTTGGGATCGTCCCAGTTTTGGCTGCAGGAGACAATGCTATGAACATTTTCATTCTTGTATATATATCTTTTGGTGGACTTTCCTACTCACTTCTCTTGGGTGTATACCCAGGAATATGATTGCTAGGTCATGTGTTTGGCTTTGGTTGATATTACCTAACAGTTTTGTGGTTGTATTTGGTATTAGCATTAAATTTTTTTAGGACTGGAGCAGTGATTCAGTGGTTAAGTACTTGCCTGGCATCCAAGGACCAGGGTTCAAACCCCAGCATCACCTATACAATTATGTGTCTGTAAAACAAAAACCAGATGAAAAAATAAATAAAATGGATTTTGTCTTTCTCTCTTTAAAATTTTTTGAAATTATGAAAAATTTAAAAATACACAAATGAGCCTGTATATATATCTCAGTTTAGTAGTTAAGATTTTGCCACTTTTGCTTCATCCATCCCTTTTTTCCTTTTTCTCTTTTGAAGCATTTTAAAGAGAATTTGAGATGTCATGTCATCGTACTCCTACACATTTCCATATACATCTTTCAATGTGGACATTTCCTCATAACTATAACGCCATTGTCCACACAGTTGAAACACCTGATTCCTAGTTCATGATAAAATTCTCTAGATTGTGTCAAAATATCTTCTTAGTTTGTCAGAATCAGGATGATTAACTTGATCTTTTCCCCCAAGTTTCATCTAGAGCATTTCCTCTGTGACTGCGCCATCCTTTTCCGTGTCCTTGACTTGCTGCAGAAATTGGCTCACTTGTCAGATAGTGATTTTTATTTTTTTAAGAGAGAGGAAGGAGAGGGATGGGGGAAGAGAATCAACTTTATTCATTCTTTCATCTGGCCCCTGCTTCTCCGGCACTCAGCTGTGTATGTGGTGCTGGGATTTGAACCTGGGTCCTCACACATGCCAGGCAAGTGCTCCAACTGCTGAGCTATTATTGCTCCAGCCCCAGATAATGAAACTTTTGAGAGCTTTCCAGGTTTTCCTAATATTTAGCCTGAGAATGATAGGAATATGTATCTCAGGACCTTTAGAGAGAGAGAGAGAGACACACACACACACACACACACACACACACACATACACGTCTTGTTCTTGCTAAGTTGGCCAGGCTGGACTTCTGTTTTCAAGCAGTCCTCCTGCCTCAGCCTCCTGAATATCTGGGACTATAGACTCCTGCCACCCTAAAGAGAGGGTGAGTGGTAGAGGATAGGCTATCAATATTGTTTATGTGGTTAAAGCTATCACAACCGAGTAGAGCATGGGCATCTTTTACGTTAGAAGTGGAATGTGGTAGTATATTCTAAGGAAGAGTGTGAGAAGTAAGTTTACTAAATTCCCATTTGTGTCTCCATTAATTTCACTTTATTGTGCGAATTTTGTCCTTTTTCAATCTAAGAATCACTCTATGAAGAAAAAAAAACCCAAACAGATATAATTTCTTTCTTGTTAAAGTTCTTTCCTTGGATAGAACCTGAGATCTGTTTAATTAGCTAAAACAAAACTGGGCATTGAAAAATAGGTCATCCACAACAATATAGATATTTACGATCTATGAAAAGGAACTTTAAAGGGATTAAGAAATTGAGTCTGTATACAGAGTAGGGAGGAAATGTTTAAGAAATTATGCAGGGAGGAGGTTGTCACATCCTAAGACAGACCATAATAAACCCGTGATGGCTTTCTGTAGTAGACCTTAGAGCATTTCTCCTAGTTTGTGTTATTCTGTTTTCTTTACCTGCTAGGGCCAAATTGTCCAGATAATCTTATTTTAACTTAGCAGATAAAAGTGTTCAACAGTTTTTGTGGAAAAGTGATAGTGCTGGTCCTTAGCATAGACTGAAGTGGTACAATCCAGAGGAAACCTGGGGAAGGTCAGAGTAATTATCTATAGGCTTTGAGGTACTGTGGGATCTAGATGGTCAGGTCTAGAAGGGCCCTTAAGTGCTTGAATTTTACCCAGCCAGCCCCACCCATATCCTACTTCTTCTTTTTTAGAGAGAGAGGGACTGAGGGAGAGAGAAAGAATCAACTTTATTTGGTTTTTCATGTGGCTTTTGTTGCTCTGACACTTGTGTACGTGGTGCTGGGGTTCAAACCTGGGTCCTCACTCATGCCAGGCAGGTGCTCCACTGCTGAGTGACTGCTACAGCACCTCATTGATATGGTCTTAAATAATCTTCTTATTTATAGGTTCTCGCTCCATCTTTGTCAACTTTGGTTTCTGAAACCATATCCAAGGGGTTTGAGTTGTCTACTAGGTGGCATAAAACAATATACATGATACTGTAGTTTCTGTGGGCTCAGAACCTGGGCATGGCTAACTGTGGCCTCTGCTTCAGAGTCTCACACAGGGCTGCAGTTAAAGTGTCAGCCAGGCTTGCAGTCTGCTGAGGGTATGACTGGGGAAGGACACACCTGCCTCCAAGTTTACTCAGTACTTATTGGAAGGTAGGACTTAGTTCTTCCCCAGCAGTTGGGCTGAGGTTTCAGTTTCTTGCCGGTTGGTAGACCAAGGCCACCGTTCCTTTCCTTTCCATGTGAAAGGAACTAGCAACTGGTGTCATCAAAGCAGGGAGGAGAGCAACAGCAAGTACATGAGTGTGCACAAGCGCACACTAGGTTAGAAAAAAAAGGTTGTTTATATCGTAATCTTAGAAGCGACGTTTCATAACTTTTACCATATTTTCTTTCTTTTTCTGTGTTACAGGGGATTGAACCCAGGACTTTGTGCATTCCAAGCATGTGCTCTACCACTGAGCTACCTTCCCAGCCCTTTTATTTTATCTGAGACAGGGTCTCCCCAGGTTGCCCATGCTGGTTCAAACCCTAGCACCACGTACACAACTGAGTGTTGGAGCAACTAAGACCATATGAAAAACTAAAGTTGTTTCTCTCTTTCTCTGTCTCTCTCACTGTCCCTTTCTCTTTAAAAAAAAAAAAAGAATCCAGCCCGTGACGGAGTGCTGAAAGCGATGGAGTGTGCTCTGCACTTGGACAAAAGGTGAACCAGGCACTGTTAGAGCTGCGCAGACTGCCACTAACAGAATGACCCCCACTTGTATGACTTCACTGAGACTCATTACCTGAATGAGCAGGTGAAATCCATCAAGGAATTGGGTGACCTCGTAACCAGCTTGCGCAAGATGGGAGCCCCAGAGTCTGGCATGGCAGAGTCTCTCTTTGATAAGCACACTCTGGGAGACAGTGATATAGAGAGCTGTCCTTGGTCACCAAGGCAGTGCATGATGTTGGGGCTACCGTCACCTTTTCTATAAGTTGTTCCAAAACATCCACTTTAATTCTTTAATTTGCCCTATTCCTTCAAATAAAGAAATTTGGTACAAAAAAAGAAAAAAAGAAAAGAAATGAACCTGCCAATAATAAATAAATATTGACTATTTCACACTGTGCCAGGCCTTTGGAGACACAAAAGTGTATAGAAGAATAAGAAGATAGTTTTAAATTGTTGTGTGGTATGGACACTAGTATAAAAAATGAGAAATTAGCAGTAAGTCAATTCAACCAGTACCTTCTGCATACTGAATACTTCTGTATATAAAACTACACATGTACTGTGGGGAATATGAAACAGTATGACAGCCTCTACTTTTTTTTTTAATATGTATATATTTTTAAAAGAGAGAATCAAGAGAAGCGATTTTATTTAGTTTTTCCATGTGGCTTTTGTTGCTCCAATACTTGGTGTGTAGGTGGTGCTGGGGTTTGAACCCACATCCTCACACATGCCATGCAAGCACCATAACTGCTGAGCCACTGTTCCAGCCCCACAACCTCTACTTTTTGCTCTTAAGAGGTAGTAGACTGGGAATTACTCAAGTAGAAAGAGATTGACAGCATGTTAGCCCTTGACAGATGTTAGAACCAAAAGTGCAAGACTAGTGGTCTTCACTATGTGGGGAACCATTTGTTTAGCAAAGTCCAAGAAAGCTTGCCTAAGGTAGGGGAATCAAGTGAAATGAAGAGAAATTTAGGGAGAGGAGGATTGAGTTGGAAATAGGCAGCCTTGACTCACAGAATATTCTAGAACTGAAGACCTTCTAAGTAAAAGTTAACACCTAAACTGGTCAAAGGTAAACTGTAACTGCTCTGTGCGTCTGTAATATAATCATAACCATGTTTTATACTTTCACATGCTATTTCATTTGATTCTTATGGGACACATTATTTCTGTTTTACAAATGTTTACAAATGAGGAAACTTAATTCAGAGAATTATAGTAATCTACGAGGGTCACAGAACTAGTATATCAGAGAGACAAGACTGGAATTTAGGATTCAGGTGCCCACACTACTGCCTGGTATGTGTGTGAATGACAATGCTGTTCTGCTTTTAATGCTGAAGATGATCAACTTGAGACTTGTTGGCCAAGTATGACTTACTAAAACAAAGAGATAGTCATAGCTACAAGAAGGAACTTGGGAAGGACAAGGAGGCGGAGAAATGACTAGGAGCCTTGGGTATCTCCTTGTCCCTTCAGATGTCTACCCACCCACCTCTCTTAGTAATTGTTTAAAATTTCTGCTGGGGGCTGGAGATGTAGCTCACTGGTAGAGCTCTTGCATAGCATGCGTGAGGCTCTGGGTTTGATCCCCAGCACTACAGAAAACAAACAAGATATTTCTAGTGGAACTGTGCAAGTTATAGTTTCTCTAGGTTTCTGTTTCCAAAGACCCTGATGTGCCTAAACAAAGGTAAACGGAAACTAAATAAAAACGGTGATGAAAAGAAGACTGAATTTATGCAGACCGTATATGTTTAGGCACTTATATTTTTAGGAAGTCCTTCCAACAGCCCCTGAAGTTAGATATAATCTGTGCTGTGTACAGTTCAAGAAACTGTAGTTTTGAAATTTAATCACCAAAAGTGCTATGTGACCGAATTGAAGTTGTGACCCAGACCCTCTTTCTTCCAACTCCAAGTTTGCCCTTTCCATTATAGTGTGTTGCTAGGCGTCAGGCAGGGTAGAGAAAACAGAGACAACGTGACATTCTCTAGAGGCTGTTGAACTCAAAGACAATTTTTTTGGGGGGTAGAAATAGCAGTGACTCCACAAAATGTCTTCAAATCAAAATGGAAAATAGCAGAACATTTTTACTCAGGCCTTCTGTTATGTACAGCCCACAATTCTACTCCTGATAGCATCTAGATAAAATACAGAGAAACCATTTTTATCTTCCACTGCACTAAGGGGGGTTAGATATAAACGAAAAACTTCTAGACTGGTGCTCTGGGCACTTAGGCATCAGTCCAAGGAAGCCACACTTTCCAAGCGTGGAGTAGGAACATACCTGAGAGCTTTGGCTGAGTGTTGCAGCTTGTACTGTGGGGTGCTAGGGTGGTGCCCCACTAAGCAAAAACAAGCACCCTCCTCAGCTCTTGCCTTCCTGTCACCTTCACTTCTACACAGCAGGCTTCTGAAAAGCTGTCATTGCCTCGCTCCACTCAGTCCATTTGAGCCTGGCTTCTGTACCTATATTTCAAAGTCATACTTCTCACTAAGGTCACTCCCGTCCTTCACCGAGTGAATTCACAGACTTTTTTTTAAAAAGAGAGAGTCATTTTAGTTTTTCATCTGGCCTTTGTATCTCTGACACTTAGTTGTGTATGTGGTGCTGGATTTGAACCCGGGTCCTCACGCATGCCAGGCAAGTGCTCCAACCACCGAGCCACTGCTCCAGCCCCCAACAGACTTCTTTACTCTTTCTCAGCCCAGTTGACACTGCTGACTGCTCCTTCCTTCCAGAAGCATTCTTCCCCACTTCAGTGCTGTTCACCGTCCTGTTCTTCCTCCTATTTCTCTCTTGTTTTGCAGGCCTCCTTCCTATAGCTGTTAAGTGTTTACTCTCCCAGGCCCGCTTCCCCCCTCTTAATACACATTCTCCCTGGGTGATCTCAGTCTGCATCAGGGCTTTCTTAACTATACTTCTGCAGATTATGTCTCCATATCTCCAGCCCAGATCACTCTTGCTCTAGAGCCTTCTTTTTATTGTTAGTCAGGCACTGTTCTGGGTTCTGGGATCTGATGAGCGAGGTAGAAGTGGAAGTGGTTACAGGGAAGGAAACAAACAAAATATCAGATAGGCTGAGTGGTAAAGTGAGATTAAACATGGTGATATATTAGAAGCTGAGAGCTACTTTATGTTGGCTGTTCAAGGCTTTACTGAGGTGGTAAAATTTATGCTGACCTTTGAATGACCGAAAGAGGCCAGCTGTACAAAGGAGAGAGGGAATGACTAGTGCAAAGGCCCTAGCGCAGGAATAAACTGGGAAGGTGCAGGAAACAGGAAGTGAGGAGAGGAGCTGCTAGGAAATGAGGACAGAAAGGTAGGTAGGGACCAGACCTTACAGGGCCTCGGGCGGTGGTGAAGGCTTTGGATTAATCTAAGTGAAATGGAACGCCATTGGAGCTTTTTCTTTGTTTGATAGGATTGAGTTTTGCTCTGAATAAATTTTAGAAATGTAATCTGTTTGGAGAGTGGTCTGTGAGGACAGTGTATATCAGGGAGGCTTAAGGAGACTATCATAATAGCACCAGAGTGAGTCTTGGCCTAGGATGCTGAAAGGGAGTGTAGAGAGCAGAGGGGCAGATCCAGAAAAATTGAGAGGTAGCGTTGACAGGACTTGCTGATAGATTTGCCTATGGGGCTGGAGGGAAAGATGGTTGGCCTGGGCTGGTGGGTGAATCGTGGTGCTGTAAACTGAGATGAAGGAAGATTTGAAGAGGAATGGGTTTGGGGGGAGAACGATGAAAGGTGGATGCTATCAAGAATATGATATATATATGAATATGTGAAGATGTGGTATTACTTAAACACCTAGGTAGACATGTCAAGTAGGCTGTTGGATATGCTTCTGGAGTTTTTGATTATGCTTCCAAAAGTTTGAAAGTCATTAGGACTGGATGAGATTACCCAAAGAAGGGAGAGGACATATGAAGAAAAGATTGACCTTGATCTATCAGAGGAGGAGGAGCCAGCAAAGAAGAGTGGAAAGGGTCAACCAGTGGAATAGGAAGAAGATAGGGTGTCTTGGAGCCAAGGAAGAACATTTGTTTTTTTTTTTTTTTTTTTTCCTAAGAGAAGAGAGAATCAGTTTTATTTAATTTTTCATGTGGCTTTCGTTGCTCCAATACTTGGTTGTGTATGTGGGTGCTGAGTTTGAACCTGCGTCCTCTCACATGCCAGGCAAGCACCGTAACCGCTGAGCCACGGCTCCAGCTCCAGAAGAATGTTTCAATGGAGAAAGGCTGGTCATCTGTGTTAAATGCTGTTTAGAGGTTGAATGAGGTGGGGATAAAGAAGTGATGAAGAATTTCACAATGTTGAGGTCTTGAACCTTGATGAACAGTTTCAGTGGAATGTCAAGAGTTACCAGAAGCTTGATTGGAGTGAATTGAGAGAACGAGGGTGAGGAAGTGAAGATGAGCATCGTAGCTCTTTTAAGAGGCATCGTTGTGAAGAGGAGCAGAGATGTCGGGATTGCAGTAGCTGCAGAGAGGTGTGAGATGGAGAATCCCCTCCCCCCATTGATTTTTTTTTTTTTTTAAGATGGGACATTCTAGAATCTTGCTTCAAAAGTGTGATCTGTGGATCAACTTGGGAAGCTATTAGACATGTAGAATCTCAGACTCCATCCAGACCTACTGAATCACAATCTTCATTTTAGTGAGATTCCTAACCGACTTGTACACACATTAAAGTTTGAGAACCACTGTTCCAGAGGGTGGTTTCTCAGGTCCTCTCCCATGCAGGTCCAGTTAATCTGCCTCCTCCCCCAGTGTGTCAGGTGCCCACATGCAGTCCTGAATGCTCTGTAATCTGCTTGTTCCACACACGCTTACTGTTGAGAAGGGTCTGCTTGTTGTGTGCTGAGATGTCACAGCTGCCAGCTTGCTACGCAGGTGTCTGAATGTTTGCTCTGCAGTTCCGACGTTAGCAGTTTGTGAGGCAGTACTGAGTGTGGACTTCATTCTGAGCAGCACTCTTCTAGAGCGTGTTGTATGCTGATGGGCACAAGACTGTATGTAGAGAAAGTGAGGACGAGAGAGGGGTTGCGATACGTATGAGGATGTGAGGGAAATGGACCCATGGTAGATATACAAAGTTGTGTTTTGTATACCAACGAAAACTCTTCGTTGTGACTATAGGGAAAGCAGAATGTTGCATGTTAGAGTTTGAGGTAGGAAAATAAGGGTCTGAATGTTGCTGCTTGGTGACAGCTTTGTCAGCTAATGGGGTCTGGAGGTTGACCGAGGAGGAAAATGTGTGAAGGAACCATTTTGGGTGTAGGAAGGTTGAATCTACTGGGAAAAATGCAGCAGGATCGCTGGGAGCATGAAGGCTTGCTTGAAGTTTGAGGTAATAAACTTAAAATGAATACCAGCAGATCATATTAGTGTGGCTCATCTCTCTATGGCACTTAGCTGCTCTGGTGTGGACCTGCAGGGCTCCTTAGTGTGGCTCATCCAGCGGTGAAGTTCACAGATGAAGGGCAAGGAGTGCCAAGGGGGTTAAAGGTGTTCATGAAGGGCTGAAGGGTGAACATGAAGCGGGCACATGATCCAGCTCAATTACGCTTAATCTGTTCCATCTTATGGACCAAGATGCGGGTTCTCCTTCACGGAGTTGTTATAAGGATTGAGTTTATTCACGGAGAGTGTTTAACGTGTGTGTGTCTCGTTCGTGGTAGGTGCGAGTATGTGCCCGTAATTGGCTTTTGTTGCCGTCCTCTCACCTGGAGTACAGAACTAGCCTCCTAACTAATCTCTTTGCGTCATTCTTCCTTACATGAAGCCAAAGTGATCTTTCTGGAATGTGTTTGTCTCCTATTTAATACTGAAGTGACTTCGTCTAGCTTTTAGGATAAAGACACAAATTCTTAATTTGGCCTCTGAGGGCCTGCATGGTGTGGCTCTCTCCATACCTCCTTAGCTCCTCTTACCTTCTACTTCTATTTGTTTTTAGTTCGTTGGCCACACAGGTCCACTTTTAGCCTCTGAAGCTCACCATGTTCTCTCTTCAACTTGGAGCATTCTCCCTAGGGGAGCCTTCCTCGACCTCCCTGAGTTTGCCATCTTCTATTAAATTGTATTTTATATAAGTTATTTTTAAAAATAGGAATCTTTTTTTTTCTGTTGCAGAATACCATGAATACAAGGTCTGTTTCAACTTAACTGTTTTATCCCTAGGGCTGACCTTGGAGCTTGATGCACCGTGAGCTTTGCTGGGGGTAAGATTTGATAGAGGACTACCTAGAGAGGTGGTATAATGGAGAGGAGAAAGCCAAATTTGGAGCAGACATACCTGAGAGTCTGCTTACCTATCTGCTGTATGACTTTGAGCCTTCGTTTCTTCTTTATATGATAAACATGCAGGTGTTTATCTGATTAGGATTACCTTGAAGATGAGTAGGCAATGAAAGCCCTTGTGGTTTCTTTCTCCTTAGGGTAATTGTTGTGACTTGCTGTTTAACTACTTTTGCCATTCCTGCTCTCATCTTTACGGCCACTTGATGATCCTAATCATAGACTCGTAGAGGTTAAGGCGACCCCGCATGTTCTTCTGACTCAGTCATCTTTTTTAAAGCAGGTGAATAGCTGACAGTTTTAAGCATGTGCTTCTGTTCTAAACCTCACACGCGGTAGTTGCAAGGAGGCCTGGTCTCAACTGTAGTCCACTTGTTAGGAGAGGAAACAGCAGAGCCAGGTGGTGGTTCTTTGAATGCTAATTTTCAAATAGATAAGACTAATCTCAAGTTAGTCTTATCAATTGTTTATGAATAAATGCTTCCAAAGTACATGGAATTTCTTAAGTCTTTTCTTTCAAATTTCAGTCTTATGCTCTTGGTTCTCTGGTAAGGTGAAAAGAACCTGATGCACAGTAACGAGATTGATGGATTCTAGTCCTGTCTCTGTTATTAGCTTTTCTTCCTTCCTTCCTTTCTTTTGTTACTGAGGATTGAATTTAGTGGCACTTACTCACCGAGCCATATCCCCAGCTCTTTTTTTTTTTTTTTTAGTTTCTAATTTTGAAGCAGGGTTTTGCTAAGTTGCTGAGGCTGGCTTTGAACCTGTGATCCTCCTGCCTCAGCCTCCCACGACACTGGGATTACAGGCATACACTACCGTGCCCAGCTCTGTTACTATTTAGAAAGAGGGGACAGTGAGAGAGAGCGAGAGAAAGAAGCAATTTTTATTTGTTTTTTCATGTGGCTTTCATTGCTCCGAGACTTTGTTGTGTACGTGGTGCTGGGGTTTGAACTCGCGTACTTGCGCATGCCAGGCAAGCGCCAGAACCGCGGAGCCACCACTCCAGCCAATGTTACTAGTTTTTAAAAAGGGTCACCGGTTAATCGGGCAAGGTAGCAGCATAACACCTGTAATCTCAGTGGTTCAGGAGACAGGAGGGTTGCAAGTTCAAAGTCAGCCTCAGCAATTAGCGAGGCCCTAAGTAACTTAATGAGACCCTGTATCAAAATAAAAAATAATGGAGCTGGAGCAGTGGCTCAGCGGTTACGGGGCTTGCCTGGCATGCTTAAGGATGTGGGTTTGAATCCCAGCACCACACGAAAAACTACATAAAAAATCGATTATCTTCCTCACTGTCACTCTCTCTTTAAAAATTTTAAAAAGGGCTGGGGAGGTGGCTCAGTGGTTAAGCACCCCTGGGTTAAATCCCTGATACCAAAAAAAAAAAGTCACTTAATCTATTCACTTACTGGTCTTACGAGGGATAAGAGTGTCTGCTTTCTTATCTCAAGGGGTTACGTAGATTGAAAAGTTGTCCTGGGAGAATTAGAAGCACTTTCAGATAGAAGGCATTATTTTAGTAGCCATCCATCGTAGATAGGTATTGAAGTCTTTATTATTAACATAATTTAATGATGGCTTTTTTTTTTTTTGAGAGAGAGGGTTAGAGAGAGACAGAGTCAGTTTCATTTACTTTTTCATTTGGCCTTTGCTTCTCTGACATCTAGTTGTGTATGGGGTGCTGGCAATGCCTAGTATGTATGTGGTGCTGGGGTTTGAACCCAGGTCCTTGTGCATGCCAGGCAAGTGTTCCTACTGTTGAGCCACACCGCTTCAGCCCCTAACAGTGACTTTTTAGTAATGATGCTTTAAAAAAAAATTTAGTAACTGGGGGCTGGAGTGGTGGCTCCGTGGTTATGGCACTTGCCCTGCATGCGCAAGGACACAGGTTCAAACCCCAGCATCATGTATACAACAAAGTCTCGGAGCAACGAAAGCCACATGAAAAACTAAATAAAAATTGGTTTTCTCTTTCTCTGTCTCTCTGTCACTGTCCCTCTCTCTTAAAAAAAAAATGAGTAACTATAATATTGAGTTGTATCAGGTGAATTGATATGTCCCTGCTTCTGACTTTTTTTTTTTTTAAGAAAGAGTGGGGGGAGGGGGGGTGAGAGAGAGAGAGAGAAGCAATTTTTATTTAGTTTTTTCATGTGACTTTCATTCCTCAGATACTTCGTTGTGTACGTGGTGCTGGGGTTTGAACTTGTGTCCTCGTGCATGCCAGGCAAACACCGTAACCGCTGAGCCACCGCTCCAGCACCCCTGCTTCTGATTTTTGGGGATCTGTTAGTCATTGTTTTTTCCAGGACAGATGGAGATAGTATGAATGGGGTGTTAAACACGGTGTCATTGGAAAGGACAGTACATTATTGTTAAATATCATTTGTTTTGACCTTTTAGTTTAACACATGAAACTACGACTGAGAGACATTTCCAGTAATGTATTAGTGGCAGAACTAGGAACCATTTGGTATTTCACTCCCCAACAAGAGTCTTACACTTAGAGGACAGTTGTCTTGTTCTGTTTTGTACTCTGAAGTGTCAGAAACAATCACTCTTGATTTTCTTTTTTCCTTGTATGGGGAGACGGGACACGAAGGAGGGGATGAGTACTTAGAGTGCCCTGAGGTCCGACATAAGTGGCTTGAGCGTGTGAAGTCATGGTGGTGTTCAGGTTAGCTGCTTCTACCAACTGAGTTTGCACTGAATTTACTTTTTTTCTTTTCCTTTTTTTTTTTTTTTTAAGTGAGAGAGAGAATCAATTGTATTTATTTTTTCACCTGGCCTTTGTTTTTCCAACAGTTAGATGTGTATGTGGTGCTGGGGTTTGAACTTCAGTCCTCACGCATGCCAGGCAGACCTCCAACCTCTGAGCCACTGCTCCAGCCCCCTGGATTGACTCTTGCCAAGTTGTTGACACTCTGCAGCTTCAGATCTACCGATCGGTTTTATCTGAAGCTGCCAAGAGTCTGTTTGCTGGATTAGTAGCTTTTCGATGAAGGGGGAAAAAACCATTGAGTCCTCTTGGCATTTCCCCCTGAACAGTCCTGAATGTTGTCTTATCAATTATAGGGGAAAGAAACTTACCCGCTTCCCACCGTATAGTGGAACTTCGATTTGCCTCCTGCGCCTTAGCGTAGTGTTGGCTATTTTAATTTCTATTCTGCCCTCTTATTTTCCACCTTCATAATTTCTTATTTATATCTGGAAAACCCTGAGAGGTTTAATTAGTAGATGCGGGTGGACTGGACCAACAAAATGCGAGCAATAGTTTCTCTCACCCTGTGGTCTCACTCTCAGGTCATTGTGCTCCTCTTTGGTGTCCATTTTTCTGATAACAGAAAGTTATCACTTTGTACGCTCTTGTGAAGGGTTCTGAGAGTGGTTTTTCTAGAGACTACATGGCGCAGTTATTGTTTGTATAAATCCTATTGTTCTACTCCAGGCTTCACTGACTCTTTCAAGACTCTGTCATCCTTATTCTGTTCTTAAGTCCATTCATTGAATTTTTAAATTTGGTCTAAAGTTTCCACTTAAAAAAAAGCAAACTTGTGATTTATTTGTTATTTTCTGTTTCTTCCTTTGTTTTGAGCATGTTTTCTTTTACTTCACTGAGCTCAGTTGTAATAGTTGAGTTCCTTAGGTAATTTGGTATTGTGTCCTGCAGAGTTTGAATGTTTTGCTGTGGAGTATCTGCGGATGTTTTTATTTTAGCAGGCAGCCAATTGGTTAAACTCAAAGCTGCAAGCGCAGTTTCCTGCAGTAGCTGGCAGTTCGAATCTCAGTCCAGTTTTCTTGTTTATTTTTGTAGGGCTGGGGATTTACCCCATTGAGCTACACCCCCAGCCCTTTTCTTTTTTTCTTTTGAGATAGGTTCTCACTAAATTGCCCAGGCTGGTCTTGAACGTTTGACCCTCCACTCCCCCAGCCTCCTGAAATGGGATTGCAGGCATGTACCACTGCACCCGGCTTCCATCCAGTTCTTTTGTTCTTAGCTGAGGTCTTTGAATTCTGCTCTGTATGCATGGTTCGGGGTAGTCAGAGTCTTGGGCAGAGTGTGCACACACAACCTGGGACTCTCCTCTGGCTCTTCTATTTCCTGCTTCCCATTATCCGTGGCTGCTCTGGGTTCTGTCCTCTGGTTCTTCAGGACAGAAAGCCTGGGATTTGGTTTTTAATTTGAACTTTAGCTGCTCTCTGACCAGAGCTCCAAAAATGAGGAATTATCCATGCCAGTCCCTTCTTCCTGTGTTCGACTTCTTTCCAAAATTTGCCAGCGTTTGTTCACTTCAGATAGTTGTTTTTTGTGTTTTATCTAGTTTGTAGTTGTTATCTCTAAGAGGGTCATACCGGAAGCAGAATTCCCCATAGCACTTATTATAAAAGTATTGTGGGAACAGAAGGACTCAACCACATTCACTTTAACTTGCTTTGTAAGCTTGGTCAAATCTCTTCTCTGGACTAACCTGCTCCTCAGGAAAATGAGGCAGTTGGTAGATTTTTTGTGATCTATAAGTGTTCTTTCATCTTGATTCTGTCTTGGTTTTTGGACAGACTGACAAGTGTATACACACACACACCACCACCACCACTTTCACCAAAAGTTAGAGCAACAGGATGGTGATAGGAGCCGGACCGAGGCCTCTGGCCCAACCTGAAGCTGTTTGAATAGCAATCACACTTTCCTTCGAATAACTTTAAAAAGGAAAGACAAGGACGCCTGAGGGAGGTGATGGGGGTGAATCCCTACAGCAGAAAGCTCTCTGAAGGGGCAGCACTGAAGAGTTGGGTATTTCCAGTCATCCTGTGGTTGTGACACAGAGGCACCTGGCTTCAATCCAATTCTTTGGTTTGTACCTGAGGTCTTTGAATTCTACTCTGTGTGTGCATGGTTCAGGGGTCAGAGGTTGACACCAAGGATGCAGGAAATAAATGACATTCGTAAGTAAAGAAATCGCTTGCTGCTTGCTTCTGTCCTTTAGAAATGAAAAGAGAGTGTAGGCAGTTGAAAACAAACAAGGATCATTCAGAGTCCTGTTTGCTTGACTTTTGCAGTACATTCCATGCTGTTTTAAAGAGAAAGCCCCTCTGGGCTTTAGTAATATGTCAGTAAATTTGGCAATGGGTGGTGGGTGCTGGGGCAGTAGTTTTCTGTGAGGTGTTGAGATGTCAGTGAAGATAGGCCAGATTTTTTTTTTTTTTCTTTTTAAGCAGGGAAAAGAATGCACAAAATTTACTACATGCCTAAGGCACGTGAGTATTAGACTCCTATAGGCCAGATTCACGGAGCCATTTCTTAAGCATTCAGAATTTGTATGTAGGAGAGGTTTGGGGCTATCCAGAGGGTGTGTGTGTGTGTGTGTGTGTGTGTGTGTGTAAAGGGGTAGAGATGGATGGTGATAGGAGCCAGGACAAAGGCCTCTGGGCCCGACCTGAAGCTGTTTGAATAGCAATCACACCTTGACTAACTTTTTAAAAAGGAGACACAGGAAGCTGAAGGTTTCCCTACACCCACCCAAGTCATCTTTTGGATGTTGCCCTTTGTATAGGTCTTTTTTATACTTCTTTTAGAGCTGTTTTTATTGTTAATCAATAATAATTGGCTTCAGGCTTATTGGCTTGAGAGTTCCTTTTGTTTTTTTTTAAAAAAAGAGAGTGAAAGAGAATTTTGTTTTTTCTTCTGGCCTTTGCTTCCCTGACACTTAGTTGTGTATGTGGTTGGGTTTGAACCCGGGTGCTCGTGCATGTCAGGCAAGCGCCGTAACCACTGAGCCACCGCTCCAGCCCCTTGTCCTTCTTTTTAAACCATTTGAAGAAGAAAAAAAAGTTTCTCCATCTTAATTTTATCCTTTTGCCGGGCATGGTGGCACATGCCTGTAATCCCAGTGACTCAGGAGGCTGAGGCAGGAGGATTGCAAGTTTGAGGCTAGCTGCAGCAACTTAGCAAGGCCCTAAGCAACTTAGTGAGACCCTGTCTCAAAAGTAAAGGACAGAAGGAGGGGGGTGCTGGGGATCTAGATCAGTGGTAAAGCATCCCTGGGTTCAGCCCCAATCCCCAGAACTCTTCCCCCCCCCCAAAAAAAAAAAAGAAAAAAAGAAAAAACTATCCTTTTAGCTCTCTAAGAGGAAAGAGGCAGGGATGGATTCTGTTGTGTATATGTGTGTTTTGGAGGTATGGATATCAGATTAAAGGGACCAGCAGTCTTGGAAGGGGGTCAAAAGGTAGTCTGCGGTGATGTGTAAGGGAGGGGTAGGCAAGCATGATGAAAGAAGGGGGATATTTGAATGTGAAAACACGTATGAAAGCTTTAGGTTACCACTAGTTCAGAAGCTACTTTTCCATTCTTGCTCAGGACTAGCATAGACAGAAAGATTTCACCCAGGTCTCCCGTCTCTAGTAATGCCTTTCTAATTTAGTGGTAAGATTCAGCTCTCCTGTAAGAGGCTACTCATTACAAAACTGGAGGGCAAGGTAGCAGATAGAGAAATTCTAGTTCTAAGTGATATGTGGTGGTTTGGGTCCCTTTTGAGGACCAAGACACAAAGGCAGCACAATGAGACCATAGTGAAGGGACTTTTGTAGTCTACAGACTTGGGTTTAAATCCTGACTGCCATTTATCAGGCAAGCTGTAAGACCTTGGACAAGTCTCTTCTCCTCCTCCTCCTCCTCCCCTCCCCTTCCTTCCTTCCTTCCTTCCTTCCTTCCTTCCTTCCTTCCTCCCTCCCTCCCTCCCTTCCTTCTTCCTTCTTCCTTCTTCTTCTTCCTTTTTTTAAAGAGAGAGAGAGAGAATCAATTTTATTTAGTTTTTCATGTGGCCTTCGTTGCTCCAAGACTTTGTTGTTTACGTGGTGCTGGGGTTTGGACTTGCATTCTCACGCATGCTGGGCAAGCGCTGTAACCGTGGAGCCACCGCTCCAGCCCTGATAGGTCACGTCTTGAGATCTGGATTCTTTATGTATAAGGGATGACATTACCGTGTTATTGTTAATATAAAACGTGGCACCCGGATGCAGTAGATGGACATGCTACAGATGTTTATTTTTTTTCTTACCCATCTTCCAGAACATCTTATTTTTAATAGAATCCTGGCTTTACTCCTCAGTAATCCTGTGACTCACCCTTTCCAAGCTTCAGTTTCCTTCCGTACAGCAAGGGCATTTAACTGCTTGAATCCTGAGAGCTCCCCAGCTTGAAGATGTCTGTGAAGGTTTAGATGACTGGAATGTATAAGCCTGTTAATTTAAGAAAAGACAGTTTGGCCCTGGGACCATCGCATCTGATAGGAAAAGGGAAGTTTCTGCAGCCAGACCCTTGGTCTCTTGAGAGAGACGTAGCTGGCTTCCTTCATGGTCAGGATGCGCACTCCGCGCTTGTCTCTTTTCTGACACCGCATTGCAGGCCTTTGGGTCCTCGCAGCCTTGGTGCGATTCGTGCTTGACCTTTCTCTTCCTCTCTTTTTATATTCTATCCAGGACGAGAGGCAGCTATCATTGAAAGATAGTGACTGTTTCCAAGACAACAGGCTTTGGGGGAGCAGCAGAACCTCAGCGGTAAGTGTGTTGTACAGTGAAGTCTGGGCACCGGCAGAACCGGGCGGCTTCTAAAGCCCCTACAGTTTTCTGCTGCTACAAGGGAAGGGAGGAAGGGCAGTATTTGCTGATGGCCTGTTGTGAAGCAAACACTAGGCCAAGTGCATTACTTATTTTCTCCTCTGACCAATTGACTAAGCTGATGAGGGACAAATCTTGCAGAAGTTGACAGCCTGAAGAAGCAGGCCTAAACTGCCATTTGCTGAATGCTGACCGAGTGACCGGCGCGCTCCTGTCTGACATGTCATCTCCTCAGCGTGGACTCCAGCCTTGCAAGGTTAGGGTTAGTGCTGTTGTCGTCACCACAAGGAACCGAGCTTAGGGAAGGCAGGTAACCTCCAAGTGCACACAGGCAGTAAACGACAGAACCAGGACTCACATCCAGGCTATCTGCATGAATGTTTCTCTTTTGTTTTTGTGGTGACAGGGATTGAACCCAGAGTTTCATGCGTACCGCAAGCAGTCTACCACCGAGCCACGTCCCCAGTCCTCTTGTTTCCCTTTTGAGGAAGTTAAATTTTTGTCTGAGATAGTAACTGACCTAACCTGTAAAAAACTTAGCAAACTAAGCAGATTCAAGAAAATTTTTTTTCTTTTTGTTTTTGGTACCAGGATTGAACCCAGGGGCACTTAGCTGCTGAGCTCATCCCCAGCCCTCTATCTCTCCTGCTCCCAAGTCTTTTTTTTTTTCTTTTTTTTTTTTTCTTTTTAAGAGAGAGAGTATATTTATTTAGTTTTTCATCTGGTTTTCATTGCTCTGATACTTAGTTGTGTATGTGGTGCTGGGGTTCAAACCTGGGTCCTCTCATATTCTAGGCAAGCGCTGTAACCACTGAGCCACCACTCTAGCCCTGTTCCCAGCCTTTTTCTTTTCTTTTTTTTTGAAAGAGAGAAGAGAATCAGTTTTATTTAGTTTTTCATGTGACCTTCATTGCTCCTAGACTTCGTTATGTGGGGTTTGAACTCGCGTACTTGAGCATGCCAGGCAAGTGTCATAACTGCTGAGCTCCATCACCCCCAGTACTTTTTATGTTTTGTTCTGAGACAGAGTCTTACTAAGTTGCTAAAGCTGGCCTTGAGCTTGTAATCCCCCTGTTCCAGCCTCCTGAGCCACTGGAGTACAGGAGTGTGCCACCAGGCCTGGCTTGAAGTTCTGATCAACAACTAGTTCCTTTTCCTAGCCCTTTCAGGATTTTACCGGCTAGTGTCCTTAAGGACAGTGGAGAATGCCAATAAAATAGGAGTGAGGGCAGCCAGTGGCCAATGAACTAGTGTCCTGGTTGCCACTGGCAGCTAGATGATACTGCTCTGGGGAAGTGAAGCACTAGGGAAAGGCGGATTAAGTACAGGAAATAGGTACTAGTCACAGAGGTGACCGGACATAAGAAAGGAATCTCAACAAGACCTCACACTCTCACGTTAACCCCTCGTTGGAAATAGGTGTAGGGAATCTGTTGCAGGACTGGGAAACTTCAAGGCAAACTCGTGCCCTTTTAAGTGGGTCAGGATTCTTGTTCTGTTCCTTTCCCTGGGACATCTTTCCTACTGCAGGTTATGAAATTAATTGCTTTTTAACATATAAAACTTGGTGAAATTTTGGGGGAAATAACCATTTTTATCAACAAAACTTATACATACCTATTTATACATAGAATATTTTCTACATTGGGACTGATGTTCTGATCATAGAAACTGACCACTTACTACATGCCTAGCATAAATCTTAGAACCCATTATTCAACAATAAAAAAACCAGAAAAAGTCCTTGCCATTCTACCCTAATGGACAGAAACAGATAAAATAAAATGAATAACTAGATATAAATACAGAGGTAAATAAGTGACATCCATCAGGTGATGTGTGTTGGAAAGAAAAAGGGGTGAGGTGAAGATGGGGATCTTGAGGGATTGCTGCTTTTTATCAGGTACCAAGGGAGGAGTCTGATGATGATATTTTATGTTCAGATCTGAAAGAAGTGAGAAGTGGTAGGAGGTAAGAGGAAGAAGTATCCGAGCCTAGATTATGAACCGCGGGACAGCCAGGGTGATAGCTTTGAAGTACACTTTGCTCTAAGTGAGGAGGGGTCCAGGAGGGAGCTTAGAGCAGAAGAGTGGTGCGATGCAACGTTTTTAGCCTTGTTCTGGTCGGAGTGAAAGACAGACTGGAGAGTGCGGAAAGGCGGGCACAGGCGACGCAGGAGGCCAGGCGGGAAGCTTTGGCCGTTGTCGGTAGTCTGCACTCGGGGGTGGTGGTGGTGGGTAGCCAAGAAGTAATGGGTTCTAGGCATGTTTTTGAAGACAGTCAGATTTTGATTCTCCCTGTAAAGATTTATCTGGAGTTAACGTGTAGGTCGTGGGGGTTTGAGGGTACCATTGGAAACCTGACAGTGCTTCCTGGTAAAATTCTAAAATTGAGCAAGAGAACACAGTGATCCCTAGAAGACAGCTGGTGTCCACTAAGTCATGCTAACTAATAAAAAAAAATTTTTTTTTTTAAAGAGAGGACAGTGAGAAAGAGAAAGAGAGAGACAGAGAATCAATTTTTATTGAAATTTTCACATGGCTTTTGTTGCTCTGACACTTAGTTGTGTATGTGGGTGCTGGGGTTTGAACCGTGTACTTGCGCGTGCTGGGCAAGCAGCACTTCTGCTGAGCCACTGCTCCAGCCCCAATAAAGTTTTTTTTTTCCTTTAAGCTTTGCCATGATTTTATTTAAACTATAAAATTAGTACAGGCCCATTACAGAAATAGTAGAGAATAGAGGGAAGCAAAACCGAAACAAAACAAAAATCACCCTGTCCAGAGACTGCACTTTGGGGTGTGGAGAGAGAGCTCGAGGCGTTTCAGAAGTGAAACGCCTCCCAGGCTGGAGGATTAGGAATATGCTGTAAAGGTAACGTATGTTAAATGCTAAAATTAGGTACTTGATGTTTGTTCGTGAGATCTCAACATAAAATGCTGACCTGGCTTTGACGCTGTAGGTGTTGTAGTACCACTTGGCGGATAGGTGTTTATCTAGAGAAGCAGTTTTTAGTGTCATGCTGGAGGGCTTGCTTTTATTTTGTTTAGCAATTTGAATATCAACTTAGATGAAGATATAGATGAGACATGCCTGTCAGATTTATAAATAATGAATGTTTATAACCTACACAGTGGAGAATGTTTAAACAGTGGGTTGAAACTAAGAAGTTGAAGTGTAACACATAATACATAATAATTTCAGCTAAAACTTACTTAACATGGCACTTAATATGGATCGGGTGCTAGTTTCTAAGTACTAATCTATACGTACACTATAACTAATTTATACATCTATAAACCTGTAAGGTGGATATTAATGCACAGAGAAGTCAAATGAATTATCCAAGGTCATGCAGCTAATCGGTCATTAAGTCAAGGTTTGAACTTAGGCTATCTGGCTTCAGAGTCTATAATAATCTTTAATCATTGTACCATACTGCCAGCAAAAGAAATGAGAAAGTTATTTAGGTTATTTAAAATTAATTAGATTTAACAGCTTCTTTGAGAAGAAAAATCAGTATGAACCTACAAAACTGGTGGTGTGGCTCCCAGATTAGCTCTTGCAGTCTGGAGCTTCATTGTTAGAACTGGATAGACCAGGTTGTCTTTCAAATCCACCTCCAGTCCTTCACCCCATTGCTGCTGCCGTGGTTCAGGCCCGTATCCTGTCTCTTGCCTCGACTGTTACAATAGCACCCTCGCTTGTCTTAAACCAGTGGTTTCAGAAACGCAGTTCTGATGGTGTGGCTTCATACTTACATCCCTTTGTCCAAGAAGTTTCCATATTTGCTTCCCATGTCCACTTGAAGGTATATCTGTGTGTTTTAGAGAGTCTATATAATGGTGGGGGTTTTTTCTTTTTTCTTTTTCTTTTCTTTCTTTCTTTTTTTTTTTTTTTAAAGAGAGAAACAACTTTATTTAGGTTTTCACATGGCCTTCGTTGCTCCAACACTCAGTTGTGTACGTGGTGCTGGGGTTTGAACCCAGGTCCTCGTGCTTGCCAGGCAAGCGCCGAAACCGCTGAGCCACCGCTCCAGCCCCATTTTTTCTTTTTTTTTTTAATTTGAATTTATTGGCTACATTTAAGAAATTTCATGTAAAAGTAGAGTCTGATCTCCCCTCTTAGCCACAGTCTTAGTAGGTCCCTGACACTTGCTTACACTGCTGGCCTGATTTCTGTGACATTTATGTTTGTAACCTTTGGCATAAAGGCTAAGTATCTTTCCCATAATGTAGTACCTGATCTGAAAACTACATGTAGTTTGGCAGCACAGAATACAATAAAGCTATTATCTTTTTTATTAACCAAACATTTTAAAAGTTTCTACTTTGCCCCTTTACTTCGTTTAGTGCTCAGGACAAAAAAGGAAGATAATACTGCCCTCTCTCAGAGCTGAAGTCCAGTACAGGATGACAAGTACATAAATAAATCAGTCAGTCTCATGGATACAGTGATGGACGCATTCACAAAATTCAGGATGGTGCATCTCTGTGGGGCACTGCCTGAAAAGGTGTGAGTAAAGACGATGCATTGAAAGACGCTTGCCATCAGGAGGGCACGGCGGAGGCTCGGACCGACGGGGAAAAGGAGATAAGGAACTTCTAAAAATCCCTCAAACTTTACAACCTTTGCCTAGCACTTGCTCCAATATTTCCAGGGCCTGAAGTCAACCACTCAAACCGTATCAATTGTTTACTTTGCCCTTCCTCTTGTGCCTCTCATGTCTGTCAGGCTGACTTATTTAAAGTTCCTTAAATGCAGAATCCTCCCTCCCTCCCTCCCTCCCTCCCTACTCACCCTCCCTCTCTCCCTCCCTCTCCTCCCTCTCTTCCTCTCTCCCTCCCTCCCTTACATACCAAACACTGTCGGGTGCTGGGGGTAAAACAGTTCAGACAACTACAAACACAAAAACACATGTTCCTGACATCACAGATCTTACCTTCTGGTAAAAAGAGGCAGACAATAAACAATTTCACAAGAAATTGGGTGGTTAAAGATGCTAAGAAGAAAAATGAGTACCTAACCTTAGAGCTGTCCAAAGTTAGAATGAGTTGTCTTGGGGGAAGTGAGTATTTTTCCTGTCATTAGAGGTGTTTGAGCAGGAGTTGAAGGCCCACTTGCTAGGTGACTTATGTGTTGAGTGGGAACTTGAATCAGAAAATCTCTAAATCTTTCCCAATCCGAAGAATCCGGGAAAGCTAGATGAACTACTAACCCTGAAGTTTGCATGTCCAAAGTCACTGAAGCCTAGTAAGCCCAGTAATTAAATAGATACACTCAAGAAGAGGTGGTGAGGTATGCTTAGATGGCCTAAGGTTTTAAAGTAGGTAACTAGATGTGGTCAGAAGGAAGCAATTTAAAAATAGCACTGATTTTCCCATAGAGCAGACGGCCATCTCAAACTGTGGCCTCAAACTGTTCCCCTACCTGATTTTGTAAATAAAAGTTTAATGGAGACATGCTGTGTTCATTCACTTGTGTATGGTGCATGGCTGCCACAGCGTCAGGGTTGAGTACTGGGACATAGTTTATATACTTACATATCAAACTAGGCAAGTTTGCCGGCTCCTGCCTTAAATGATCATTGGGAAGAGGAAGTGAATCATGGCAGCTGTGTTGGGAGAATGGGAAGGGCAGGCTTGATAATGCTCTTTTTCAGACCTTCCTGATCTGCCAGTAGAGGAGGAAGACCAGTTTCCAAACTGCTGGATAGGGCCACTTAGAACCAGGTTGGTGAGCTTTGGCAGAAACGAGCCCCAGATGAAAGACAGTGGCATCTTTCTAGTTGAATTGGAACTGCACTAGACACCAGTTGGTATTAAGAGACGGGCTGTCCTTCCCTGTGATTATCCTTCCCAGATGCCACCTTCCAGTGCATATGTATGGTGGTAAAATGCAATTAAAAAAAAAAAAAAAAAGAAAAGCGGCTGGGTCAGAGGCAAGAGGCAGAAGGCTGTGTGCTGGGTTGCGTGAGGTGGCCAGGCGAGGCCTCCTTATCATCCGTTGTTTTATCATTGTCGGATTCCATAAAGGCAAGGGGGCATTCTTAATTTCTCATTCTATCACTTGGCAAAATGCTGGGTTACGTCATAGATGTTCCATAAATGTCTATTAAGTAATGAATTTTGCCAGGAAGTGTAAGGGAGGTGCTAGGAAGAAAGGAGTCTGCCCCTTCCCTTTCATGATGGTTCTGGAGGCAGCAAAGCCTTTCTCTGGCTATGCTTAGGCTCAAAGGGTCAAAGAGAAGTGATATCCTAACCCTAGTTCTGATCTATCCCCTTGATTACCTTGGATAGAAAGAATGATCTTGGCAGGTTGCTGTTCAGGAAGATTCTGCCTGTGCTACATACCTTAGACAGGTATAGGACTCTTCAGATGGTCACTGACTTTATTGTCTGGTGTTGCTTGAGGTGGGTTGGATTGATGTTCTTTTGTTTTTTCAGGGGAAGGAACTCTGAGGCATAGAGAAGGACCATGAATTGGCCACACAGTGTAGCATTCTTAAAGGAACTAGACCTGGATTCACCTATGTGACCTGGGGTAATTTTGAGGGGCCCCATAACATTATTGTGCAGTAATAGTAGCTGCTGTTTACTGTGATTCTTTTAGTCCCCCATATCCAGGGGTTGCTTACTGTATTGCCATAGTATGGACGCGACGCAGGATAATGTTTGAGAACATAGAAAGTAAACATGTGTCTAGGATTTATGGAGAAACAGATGTGCGAGGTACTTGATGCATTGCCTAGTATATAACAGCACTTAGGTCCGTCTGTTCCTTTGTACCCTTTTGCTCTTACTGGTTTGTGTGCAGTTAGAGTAGAACACAGAACTCCTCACCGTGTTTGGGTGTGAGCCGTGAGTGTGGTGTGGTAACTGGTCTGGAACCCATGGTGCTCTTCCACTGAGCTACGTCTTTAGCCCTTTTTAAATTTTATTTTAAGACAAGGTTTTGCTAATAAGTTGCCCAGGGTGGCCTTTGAACTTTTGATCTCTTTTCTCAGCCTCCTGAGTAGCTGGGATGACAGGTGTGTACCACCAAACCTGGTTGAGAATTCCTCACTTTGTAAAAATGCTGAAGACTTTGTGGAGAGGTGATTTTGCACAATGAGAAGAATACTAGATATTGAAAGAAGTCTAAAGTCTTTGGCTTTGTTAAATTGTTGGCAAAATCACAATATTTACTTGACTCTGTTTCCTCATTTTAAAAATTAAGTTCATCGATTCTCTCTCTCTCTCTCACTGTCCCTCTATCTTAAAAAAAAAAATAAATTCATTGGGCCAAATAACTGGTTTTATTTTAAATAAAAGCTATAGAAATCTTTTCCATACAGTCAGATGTGAGGAACCCAACATGGTAAGAAGCCAGAGTCAGTTGCTGTGGTGGACTAATAAATTAGAGACCCTGTGGCTCAGCCTGTGGAAACCTTCTCCCCGACTCTCTTCCCCTCAGGAGTCACCCTGAAAGGGGTTGCTGAGTCCAGTTTGAAAACCAGTGGTAGACTTCATTATCAGCACTGGAAATTGAACCCAGAAATGTTCTCCCACTGAGCCACATCCTCAGCCCTTTTTATTTTGACACAGGGTCTAGCTAAATTGTTGAGGCTGGCCTCAAATTTGTAATTCTCCTGCCTTAGCAAGCAAGCTAGGGTTACAGGTGAGTGCCGTTGTGTCTGGCTGCTGAATGATCTTTAGCTGCATTTGTTCTGAAATTCCATTCTGAGGAGTAGAGGGAGATTCAGAAACATTTTCTGCTCCTTATCCAACACTTGGTCTAATAACTATTGGCAGAGTGTTGTGTTAGTTTTGTCCTGTTTTCATGGGCACTGCTCAGCCAGGGGAAAGTACTGTGCTGAGATCCTGTGCAGGTGGTGCAGGCTGGGACCTTCTAGAACATCAGCACAGGACCTGAGGCTCTATGCCGGCTGGTTCCACTCTTGCCAGTGTTTTTCTCCTTGTAGTCTATGAGCAGTTCCTCGACATTATTGTTAATATTTTCTATTAGTGGTCAGTGCCAAAGGGCTGACCAACCATTTAATAGTTAGGAAGTTCATTCAGCCGTTCATTTAGGTGCTAGGCTCCCGGCTGGGTGCTGGGAACACGGTGGTGAATGAGAAAGCAAGCTGGGACAGTTGGAGGAATACAGTGGTGGAGTGGACAGAAGAGTGAGAGAAGAGGCCCTGGTTCTAGGGCTTTCAGGAAGGAGGTGCTCCAGGAGCTTGTGTTAAGTGAGCTCTGAAGAAATGAGGAGTCGTCCAGCTCACTGCCCAGAGGTGAGAGAGGGCAAGAACGCAGGGCTGAAGCCGAGTTTAAAGGGCAGACTGAAGGGGCAGGGCCAGGGCATGAATGGCTTCCTGTGCCGTTTTCAGAGTTTGGACTTTATCCTGAGAGTAATAAGGATCTTCAAAGAATTTAAAGTAGAGAGGTGGTGTGTGTAGTGCTTGCTTTCTCTTTATAGCTCCAGTGTTATTGTTAGTAGCTTTATTGAGATGTAATTTATAAGTCACCACGTCCATGTTTTAGCCAGCTTTTTCATTGCAGGGACTGAAAGACCTGACAAGAACAATTTTAGGAGAAAAGGCTTATTTTGGGATCACAGTTTCAGAGGGTCTCAGTCCATGGTCCTTGGGGTTCCAGGTGAGGCAGAACATCATGGCGGAAGAACGTGGTGGAGGGAAGTGGCTCTAGGCACCGCTCCAGGAAGCAGAGAGAAACTCCACACCAGATAGTGTCTGTTCCCAGTGACCCACCTTCTCCAGCCACACCCTGCCTGCCTTCAGTTGCCGGTTACTTCGCACCCAGGAGACGAACACTGAACAGAACACTGAACTCAGAACAGTTGCTCTGAGACTTTGCTCCAGTGAGCCACTGCTCCAGCCCCCAGAATCCACTGTTTTAAAGTACTTTGTAGATTCATCTTACACCATTTGTCTTCTAGTAACTGTTGGGCCAATATAAATCCTTTGCCTCTCTACTCACACTTGGTTCAGTCCCCACCGCTCCCCTCTGTGTACATCGGTCTGGCTTTTGCTGTGCCACTAGGCAGAAAGCCAGAGGCAAGAGCTTTGTGTGTGGCACTCAGAGGAGGAGATGTGGCGGGAATAGGGGGATATTTCTTTATAGCATGTGAACACAACTTACTCTCCATTTTTGGAAAATGAGGAAGTACATAGACTGGGGAAATAAAAAGGAAGCAAATATGGGGAGAGAGAGAAAAATGTACCCAGAGAAGCCGAATGACGACCCGGGAGATGTGGCGAGAGGGAGAGGGAGGGTGAGGGGAGGTGGAGGCGGGAGGCCGGTTGGCATTTCCAACACCTCCAAGACTCGCGTTGGGCCTGGGCTCCATCTGCTGGCTTTGGGCTCATAGTGCAGCCAGCAGACATGGACAAGTTCTTGAGGGTAGAGTACACTTTTATTTTCTTTTGTTCTGGGCTTTCTCATTGAATTATTGTTGGAGTAAATTTTTCTCTCAAATGGTGGGCTTCTCTCTCTTATGGCTCAGATTGTGTTCACTCCCTCTTTCCCCCTAGTTTTGATCCTAATCTTATCAGACTGTATCATCCAGTGCCCTTACTGTTGCGGTCATCTTCTGGGTCACTGGCTCTAGTTTCTCAATGACTTTCATTCTATTTTAATGTCACTAGTTCCAGCACCGTGCCTGTTTGTTATTTTAACAGGTTTCTCCCCCTCCCCCAAAGGCGAAGGCGCTCTGTATGGAACCTAGGGCCTCACACATGCCGGGTGGGCGAGCACTCTACCTCCGAGCTACACTCTTAGTTCCAGTTTGTGGTGCTTTCAGGTGTATGTGGTGATCCTTGTGGCTGACACCTTTGCCTCAGTTATCTCCCTCTTGCAGTCACTGTCATCGGAGGCGCTGTCTTTTTTGCTGGTTACTCTGCATCTCTACCAGTAAAAACTCTTGGTCCCCTGGGGGCTCAGATCTGTGACTTCTTGTTTTCTCTGTATTCACTCAGTTCCTTGGCAAACGCATCCAGATCATGGCTTTATAATGTTTGCTGGTGACTCACAGATCCATCCCTTCAGTCCGTACTGATCCATACTTGTGGATTCAGTGGCCTCTTTAATATCTCCTTTGGGAGGACTGATGCTTGTCTCACAACTGACATGTCCTGGACTGGCTTCTTTTCTTATTTTTTTAGTTAGAGAAAGAATTTTTTCATTTGGTTTTTATTTTTCCTTTACTTATGTATACAGTGCTGGGGATTGAACTTAGGGACCTCATGTATGCCAGGCAAGTGCTCTGCCACTGAGCCATCTCTCCAGCCCTTTTTATATTTTATTTTGAGATAGGGTCTCACTAAGTTGCTGAGGCTGATATTTTAATTTTTTATTAAGGAGTTATTGTAAATCATAAATATATATAATATAAATATACATTAACATGATTGTATTATATATTGTACAGTCATAAATATATACGAAGTAACAATATGACATGCATTTGTTCTTAAACCAGAATTACCCCCACACTGCCCACACACCAGTCTTGATTCTTCTATATTTTGCCCCTACAAGCAATATAAATGCTTAGATTGTAAATTTTCTGGAATTAAATGATTGCATAACTATTATTTGGATTCTCAGGATAAAGAGTATGCTACATTGTTGATTGTGTCCCTAGATCCCTCCTTATTGTCCCTCCCTCGCCTCTCCTCCCACCTATCCCCTGCCCACATATCTGTGGTTGTCCTAGATTACTTTGCTAGCTTTGCTGGGTCTAGAACATGAGTCTGACTACCTTTCACCCAAGCCTGGGTTTAGTTCCACTGAGGCTGGCTTTGATCCTCCTGTCAGCCTCAGGAATCTCTGGGATTACATGCATTCGCCACCACGCCCCCAGCCCTGAACTGAATTCTTGATCTTCCTTTGCAAACTGTTCCATCTGTACTCATCCCCACTTGAACTGGTGACTGTGTTGTCCTTCCAAAGTCAGGCCCAGCACCCTTGGAGTCACCCCGTTCATTTCTTTTCTGCACATCACGTGCAGTCCAAGAGTGGATCCTGTGGTTCTCCTCGCTGGCCAGAACTGCCTGGGCTGCCGCAGCGCCTGCTGTCTGCTTTGCTTCTGCTCCGGTTTTCTGTGGTTTCTTTTTTTGCACAGCAGTCACATTGATCCTTGTTTTTTAAGTCATTATAATAATTTTCACCTGAAGTCTATAATTTTTATTAGGGTTTACTCCCCCCGCTTTTAAGACAGAATCAATTTTATTTTGTCATCTGGTTTTTGTTTTTCCTGACGCAGTTGTGTACGTGGTGCTGGGGTTCAAACCTGGGTCCTTGCGCATGCCAGGCGAGCGCTCCAACCCCCTAGGGTTTACTCCCGATGTGTAACACCTAACCGTAATTATAATGTGCAGTGTTTCAACTACCCCGCAGCGCCTGTGTCCTACCTGTTCACTCTTTTCCTTGCCCCCTGTCCTGGCAACCACTGATCCTTTTACTGTCTGCATAGCCTGCCTTCTCCAGAGAGCCCTATGATTAGATCATACAGTGCACAGTCTTTACAGATTGCTCTTCACAGATCACCTGGGTGTGCCAGTTTGTCCATTTGCCCACTGAAGGGTGTCTTGGTTGCTTTAATTGGCAATTCTCACTCACTGAAGGTTTTTGTGTGGACGTAGGTCTTCAGTTCATCTTGGTAAATAACAAGGAGTCCGATTGCTGGGTCAATGAGAAGAACGTTCAGTTTTGTAGGAAAGTGGATTAGTATTTGGCAGTTCCACCAGCAGCGAGTGAGAGTTACTGTTGTTCCACGTCCTCACCAGCATTTGGTGGTGTCATTGTTTTGGATTTTGGCCATTTTAATAGGTATGTGATATTATCTTATAATTTTTAATTTCCAGTACCAAAAATGAGCATCTTTTCATGTGCTTATTTTGGAGAGGTGCCTGTCCAGATCTTTTGCCCATTTTTAAATTGTTTTCTTTTTGTTGAGTTTGAAGAGTTCTCTGCATATTTTGGTTAGCAGTCTTTTATCAAATATCTTTTACAAATGTTTTCTTTTGATCTAGGGCTTGTGTTCTTATTTTCTTGACAATGTAATTTGCTGAGCAGAAGTTTGTTTTTTTTTAAACTTTAATGAAGTACTGTCCCATGGCTTACACCTTTAGTATCTTCAGAAGCCACTGCTGTACCCAGGTCATCTAGCTTTTCTCCTCTCTTGTTGCCTAGGAGTACAGAGTTTTGCATTTTATATTTAAGTATATACTGTATTTTGAGGTAACTTTTGTGGAGGGTGCAAGGCCAGAGTCCAGATTCTTTCCTTTTTTTTCTCTTTTTTGCCTATGAATGTCCAGTTTCATCATCATTTATTAGAAAAGACTCTCTTTGCTTCATTGATGAATTACCTTTGATCTTTTCTCAAAAATCGGTTGAGTTTATGTGTCTATTTCTGGACTTTCTTTTTTGTTCCATTGATCTATTTATCTATTCTTTCTCCAGTATGCGCTGTCTTAAATATTATGGCTTTTAAAAGATGCGATTCCGGGTTGTGTCAGTTCTCTGACTTTGTTCTTCTTTAATGTTGTATTGGCTTTTCTGGATCATTTGCCTCTCTGTTTAAACTTTAGAATCTATGTATGCAAATTTTGGGGATTTTGATTGGGATCGTGTTGAGTCTGGGATCAAGTTGGGAAGAACTGACATCTTCATGTTGAGTCTTCATTGCCCATGAGCATGGAATATATCTCATTTATTTAACTCTTAGGTAATCTTTCATTAGTGCTTTGGTTTCAATGATTTTTTTCCTTTACTGATTTTTGTTTTTAGCATCACTGATATCTGCTCCAATTTTTATTTTCTTCTACTATGCTTTGATTTTATTGATTGATTTAGATACAGCAGTCTTGTTGCCCAGGCTGGCCTCAAATTCCTAGACAATCCTCCTTCCTGAGCCTCCCAGTAGGGGGGCACTACAGGCAGATAACTACATATCTGGCTTCCTTTACATTTAATTGGCTCCTTTTCTGGTTTCCCAAGGTGGAAGCTTAAGACTATTGATTTCATATCTTTCTTGTTTCCTAACATCTGCGTTCAGTGCCATACAGTTCTCTCTAAGCAGAGCTTTTGCCATATCCCACAAATTTTAATGTTTTATTTTTTTCATTCCTGGTATTTTAAAAATTTTCTTCAGATTTCTCCTTTGATCCATGTCTTATTTAGAAGAAAGTTGTTTAATCTCCCAAGGATTTTGGAAATTTGCTAGCTGTCTGTTATTGACTTCTAGTTTAATTCCATGATGATCTGAGCATATAGTATGATTTCTGTTCTTCTGGAGTTAAGGTATGCTTTATGGCCTAGGTGGTCTGTTTTGGTGAATGTTCCATGTGAGCTTGAGAGGAGTGTGTCATTTGCTGTTAAATAAGCTGAGCATGGTGGCACACACCAATCCCAGTGACTCTGGAAGCTAAAGCAGGAGGATCACAAGTTCAGAGCCAGCCTCTGTAACTTATCAAGGCCCTAAGCAACTTAGCGAGGTACTGTCTCAAAATAAAGAGGCTGGGGATGTGGCTCAGTGGGTAATAAGCATCCCTGGGTTCAGTCCCCTACAGTGTCTCTTGTATCTAGCTCACTGAGGGCACTCATGAATTGTTGCGTGCTGACTGGTGATTCGTATTTCTCTAGTGATTGATAATGTGGAGTGTGTTTCTTTCACGTTTTGGTGATTGTTTGTCATCTTTACGCAGAGGTCTCACATTCCTTGTTTTTTTTTTTTAAGGTTTTTTTGTTCTTGAGTTGTAGGAATTCTCTGTTACTCTGGATATTAGCCCCTTATCAGATATGAGATTAACAATTTTTTTTTTAAGAGAGAGGGGCAGAGAGAGAGAATCAATTTTATGTATTTATTTTTGTATGCAGCCTTCGTTGCTCTGAGACTTCGTTGTGTACGTGGTGCTGGGGTTTGAACCCGTGTCCTTGCGCATGCTCAGCACCAGAACCACTAAGCCACCACTCCAGCCCCCAGTAGAGTTTTGAGAATTCCGATGTCTCTGTGATTACCAGCTGCTGTTGTCCATTGTTTTCGCTGTGCTTTGGTTTTATCCTATCCCACCATCCCCATCAATTTTTTATTGTTCAGCTGAGCCAGTGCTCATTTATGTTAGCTTACTTACCATCCCTTCTTGTTTTTTAAAGAGAATAGAAGATCATTTTCTCATCTGGTTTTTGCTTTTCCTGTGCTTAGCTGTGCATGTGGTGCTGGGGACTGACCTGGGTCCTGTGCGTGCCCGGGGAGGCGCTCTCCACTGAGCCGCCGCTCCAGCTCTCCTCTCTGAAGGGGTCAGTTCTCTCTTCTCAATTCTACTCTTTAGTTATCTCTTCCAGCGGGGGCTGTGAGCGAGCTCTCGGGTCTATTTTCCTTTCACGTTTGTGTGGTCTGTCTTGGTGAATGGTCTGAGCGTGAGAACGCTGGCTCCGGTGGTGCTGGATCTCCTTCCGCATGTCCCTTGCTTCGTGTAATTGTCGGTGCTAATGGGCTCAGGTAACTGTCTGTTCACTGTCGTCCTGGAGCGTGCTTCTAGGGCTACAGTTACTTTGTCTTAGAACCTTGAAGGTAATAATCACTGCGCCTTTTATCTTTTACTTGCCACCTACTGAGGTTGGCTGCTGAGCAGGGGTTCGGCTGCCATTTGTGGGTTCTCTGTGGTTTGCAGTTTACGTTGAGTCTTAGTCTTCAGCGCAGCAGTGTCAAGAGGGAGCCTTTCAGGGATGCTCAGGCCATGCGGGCAAACTCCTTGTGGAAGGGACTGGCACCCTTGTAAATGGGCTCAAGAGAATGAGTTCTCCACCCTTTTGCTTTTTTTCACCCCTTGCACCACGGAAGGACACAAACATGTAAGGTCCCATCTTGGGAGCTGAGACCAGTTTCTCGTCTGACACAGAAGCTGCTGCCACTGTGGTCTTGGATTTTCCAGCTTCCAGAATTGTAACAAACAAATTTCTGTTCTTTACAAATCAGCCAGTTTAAAAAAAAATTTTTAATAGAAGCATTAACAGCCCGAGAGTGCTGTTTTTAGACTACCTTTGTGTGGGATTCTTTTTCTTTTTTTTAAGAGGGAGGACAGTGAGAGAAAGAATCAGTTTCACTTAGTTTTTCACGTGGCTTTCGCTGCTCTGACACTTTGTTGTGTATGTGGTTGCTGGGGTTTGAACCCATGTCCTTGCACGTGCCGAGCAAGCGCTGTAACCACTGAGCTCCAGCCCCTCATATCTCTTCTCGATCACTTTTTTCTCTTCACTTGCATCTAAGGTGCATTTTTTAAAAAATTTCTAGCTGTTTGGTTAATTTTTAGAACTTCTGATCTTTGTTCATAGCATCTTGTCTCCTTTTTAAAAACAACTTCTATAATTGGAAATGCAGTTTTATGGTTTCTAGTTAATAATCTGATTTACTTTGGTTCTTATTGGTATAAGTTGCTTTGCAAAGTCATAATAAAAGAATAGCCTTTATTTAAAAATACACACTCGGCACATGCCAGGCAAGCATGCAAGTTTGAACCCCAGCACCACGTACACAATGAAGTCTTGGAGCAACAAAGGCCACATGAAAAACTAAATGAAAATTGTTTCTCTCTCTCACTGTCCCTCTCTTTAAAAAAAAAAAAAAATACATATTGTAATCCACTTATTTTTTAAAAATGAGGAAGTAACACACAAAACTGGAAGCCCACTTTGGTTTTCTCCTTCCTCCCTTTCCTTGGAGACACTGATGATGTTTGGTGGGCATCCCCAGTGAAACTGTTTTTAAAGAAACCACCTTTCCTCACATCTGCCTCAACGGCTGGGGACTTTCTGTTATAGGGTAAATTTTGTAGAAACTGTCTGCTGGTTGGCTAGGGTCAAGCCAGACCCGAATTCACTTACAAGTCTGCCTTCACTGCTGGGTGAAGAGATGTTGAAAAAGTGTGGGAAGATTGTTAGTATATTGTGAAATTTGCCACTCATATGGGCCAGGTGGATAGATTATATCATTTTAAGTCACTATAGCTCATGAAAGGTAACTGTCCTTATCATCTCGGGATTGTTTAGTGCTTTGTTATCTAAGAACAGTGCTGGGGATACAGTAGGCATCGTTGTCCTCATTTTACAACTAAAGCGGAGGCTCAGTCATGTAATGACCTGTAGAGAGGCTGACTGACTCCTGAGCTCATGCAGGTGGCGTATGGCAGGGATTTTCTGATAGCCTGTCATGAGTGGTAGGCTTCCTTCCTGGGAACAGTCATGAGGGGGGAAGTTAGTTCCCACAGCTCAGCATTGACTGTAAAGAACCAGGATTTTCTTGGAGGTTTATTGAAGTTCATTCATTCAATAAATCTGAGCACATGCTATGTTTCAAGTACAGGATTACAGATGGGAGTGCTTTATGATTGAGAGCCAAAGCGAAGGTTTGGGATTGCTAACTGACATGCCTCTGCTTTCCTTCTGTAGACTGATCATGGTCACCAGCTGCCAGAGAAGGTTGTGGATGCTAAGAGAAAGGTAACCATTTCTCATCTCATCAAGTGGAACTGGATGCCCCTGGGAGCCCGCGCTGGCTGGCAGTAGACATGGCTGAATTTACAAGCTACAAGGATGCTGCCTCCAGCCGTCATCTGCGGTTCAAGTTACAAAGCTTGAGCCGCCGCCTGGATGAGTTGGAGGAAGCCACAAAAAACCTCCAGAAAGCAGAGGACGAGCTCCTGGATCTCCAGGACAAGGTGATTCAGGCAGAAGGCAGCAACTCCAGCATGCTGGCTGAGATTGAACTGCTGCGCCAGCGAGTGCTGAGAATTGAAGGTAAAGATGAGGAAATTAAGAGAGCAGAGGATCTGTGTCATCTGATGAAGGAGAAACTTGAAGAGGAGGAAAACCTCACCAGGGAACTGAAATCCGAGATTGAACGACTTCAGAAGCGAATGGCTGAATTGGAGAAGCTAGAGGAGGCCTTTAGCAGGAGCAAGAATGACTGTACCCAGCTTTGTTTGAGTCTGAATGAGGAGAGAAATTTGACCAAGAAAATCTCCTCTGAGCTGGAAATGCTCAGAGTTAAAGTGAAAGAACTGGAGTCTTCTGAGGCCCGCCTGGACAAGACTGAGCAGAGTTTAGTGTCAGAGCTGGACAAGCTCAAGTCGCTAACTCTGAGCTTTGTGAGTGAGAGAAAACACTTGAATGAAAAAGAGAAAGAAAATGAGAAACTGATCAAAGAGCTCACTCAAAAACTGGAGCAGCACAAGAAAATGAACCGAGATTACACAAGGAACGCCTCTAATCTTCTGGACAGGAATGACCTACGGATTGAGGACGGCATCTCTTCAACACTGTCGTCCAAAGAGCCAAGGAGGAAGGGCACTCTGGACTATCTCAAGCAGCTGGAGAGAGAAACAAGAAACAAGTCAGAAAACGAGAAGAACCGGAATCAGGAGGACAACAAAGTCAAGGACCTCAACCAAGAGATTGAGAAACTGAAGACCCAAATCAAGCACTTCGAGTCTTTGGAAGAAGAGCTTAAGAAAATGAGGGCCAAAAATAACGACCTTCAGGATAGTTACCAAAGTGAGCAGAACAGAGCCAGAGTCCTGGCCAGCCAGCTGGAAGAGATAAAACTACAGATCAAAAAACAGAAAGAGTTAGAAAATGGGGAAGTGGAAGGGGAAGATGCTTTCCTGTCCAGTAAAGGCAGGCACGAGAGGACTAAGGCTAGAGGCGCTGGGAGCGAGGCACTGGCAGCCAAGCACATGTCCCGGGAGTTGTCTCCTCAGCACAAGCGGGAAAGGCCCCGAAACAAGGAGCTTGCTGGCAGCAGTGAGAACTCCCCTCTCAGCAGCAGGCAGGTTTCTTCTACCACCGTCACCAACAGGAGGGCAGCCAAAGTCTCCAACGCGGGGGCAGGTACAGAGGCTGGGGCTCAGGAAGCAAAAAGAACTGATGACCGATTTGCACCTGGATCCTCTCAGAGTGAAGGGAAGAGGTCCAGGGAGCAGCCGTCGGTGCTGAGCCGCTACCCGCCAGCGGCTCAGGAGCACAATAAAGTGTGGAAGGCGACTCCCAAGCCAGGAGCGGAAAGTGGACTGAAGGGTAAAGGAGAGAAGATGCGGACATTCGCTGACGCCACCCATGGATCTGTTCCCAGTGACTCGCTGGGAAGGGGTGACAAGGCTTCCGACAACCTGGAGGCCGTCTTTGGAAAGAGGGGACAGATTCCTGGCAACGGAAGTCAAATAACTCTGGCTGCAGACTCCAGCTGTTCTAAGACCATCGCAGCTATGACCTCTCGCAGATCCTCTGCAGAAGGACTGTCTAAGGGCAAAAAGACTGTCAATGGCCTGGAGGAGGATACCAGTTCCCTGAATTCCAAGGCTCCTCTTCTGTCAAAATACCCTTATAGTTCTAAAAGCCAAGAGAACATCCTTCCAGGCTTTTCAACCCCAAATAAAGGAGGAGCTGACCAGGCCATAGCAGTTGTGATGGAAGACAGCAGTCAGCATGAAGCCCGGCGGTGTCGGGTCGTCAAGTCCGGCGGCAGAGAGGCGCCTGACTCGGATGATGAGCTGGATGTAGCATCTCTGGTTACTGCCAAATTGGTAAACACAACCACCACTCCAGAGCCAGAGCCCACACTACAGTCCCACTCCAGAGAAAAGGCCAGGTCCCGCGCAGGACCCGGAAACTCCGTATCTGAGAACGCTAGGAACGCTGGGGTAGAGGATGAGCCTGTGAAGCCAGTCAGAGCCCCCGCTAACGCCATGGAATCCCCAAGGCCCTTCAGCCCCAGAGAGGCCTTGCGGTCAAGAGCTGTCATCAAGCCTGTTATCATTGATAAGGATGTGAAAAAAATCATGGGAGGATCTGGAACTGAGGCCGTGATGGAGAAACAGAAATCCACCTCCAGACCAGGCCCAAACAAAGTGACAAGCAGCATCACTATCTATCCCTGTGACAGCAGCAGCCCTAGAGCCATCCCGGGTGAGGCCCCCAGGGAGAGGCACACATCTACCAGCAACATCCAGGTCGGGGCCCCAGAGCGCACAGCAGTTAGCAACCATGTCAGCTCCCCCTTTGAGCTCTCTATTAATAAACACGACATCACCCTGCAGCTCACAGAAACTGAAAGAATGGGAGATGGGCCCCTGAAGAACAGGCCTGAAATGGTGGTCTCTCGGAGCAGCATTCTAATCAAGCCGTCAGATTCCGTGGAGAGGAACAGCCACGCCCCCCAAGTGGAGACAATCAGGTGGAAAAGCCATAGCGCCCCCTTAGAGGTGGGCTCCTCTGACAGCAGACACGTCACTGTGCGGAATGCCTGGAAGAGTAAGCGAGACTTGAAATCTTTAGAAGACCCCCACCCCCCAGCTCGAGCAGGTAGAAACATGGAATCTCCCAATGCCTACACCCAGAGGTCTTCCACAGACTTCTCAGAACTTGAACAGCCTAGGTCCTACCTTTTTGAGCAGGGCACTCGAAGGGCAGGAAATTCAGGGGATGGCCCAGAGCTCTCCTCCAGAAGGACCCAGAGTAGCCTCACCGTGTCGGAGGTGCTCACCCGTTGGACTCGGGCCGGAGACACCGTCACAGCTGCTGCCTGGAACCACTCAGCAGACGTGGTGAGTCCACAGCTTTCCTTCTCTCCCCTCGTCATCCTCCGCTTTCTCCCCTCTGCCCTGTATGTGTGACCCAGGATTTGAGAATTGTGGAGCTGGAAAGCACCGGCTAGAACTGGGTCAGTCTGAGAACTGGTGGAATTAGGTGGGGTTGGCAGAGCAGGATGAAATTTCCAACATTCCTTTTCCAACTCGTCTTTCCATTTTGCTCTCAGTCATGAAGGCAGCACACACACAGCAGCTGGAGGAGCTCCCAGAGCAGCGCTCGAGCACGAGAAGCCACTGCAGCTGATGGGACGCTCTGGGCGCAGTCTGAGGCACTGAGCACTTTCTGCACAGAGAGGAGGGCTTGGGGAACAAGGGCTTCTTGTTCTGCTGCTGCAGACAGTGGGCCACTGGCAGGGGAGAGCCAGGGCTTCCCTAGGCCTACCTTATGAGGTTTATGCCTACGAGTTACATTCTTTTGTCTCAGACAACTATCTGGCCCATTATATCTGAGGTTCAGTATGGCTCAGAACAGGATAGATAAATCCAGAATCACCTGACTTTTTTGAGGGTCAGAGTACCAGAACAGCATCCAGAAGTCCCCAGAAGTTCCCAGAAGTTCTACTAGATGTGCAGCCCGTGGTGCTGGAAGATGTCTTGCCCGGGACACACTCCTTCACACAGGCCAGTGAGTGCCTGTGGCTGCCTGAAAGAGCCCGGGTCTTCCCAAGTGCTTCCCCCATCTCGCCCAGCCCTGTGGCAGATGGTATCGCTATTTGTCAGATATAGAAGCCAGGAGTCACCAAGTACCTCACTGAAGGTCACCCAAGCAAATTACTGCAATAGCTAAGATTGGAATCTAAATCCAGCCTCTTCCCACTCTGCTAATCTGTTTGTTACTCCTACTTTCTTCTTTGATCTGCATTTGCCTGGGAAGACAAAGGAAAATATTAAAAAAGGCACAACTGCAGGAAGAGGAGTGGAGGAGAGATGCAGGATGAGGGCCAGATGTGGGATATAAAGGAAAGGCAAAGGTGGGAAGGGAAAAAAGAGCTAGCCTTTTAGCACCCCAGGACTGCTGGGCCCTGCTTAGAGGCACCACTCCCATGCTCCCGTCCCAGGCTGTCCTGTACCGGGATCCTGTTCATTTGAGTCTCCTCGTCTGCCCTGGTTTTCCAGCAGTTTGGAGCTCTACTGTGATCTGCGAGGAATCTTTCTGTAGGCCTTTACTCAGGCAGAAGCCTGTCCTTGCCATTACACCAAGGCCTGGTGCCTCTGCCAGGGTGCAGGTGGGCCTCTGGTGTGGGAGATTGAGGGGTCTTGTTCCTTACTGTGCCATCTTCTGCAGTTCATTTCTGTCATTTGTTGGCACAGGAGGAGGGTGAAGACTGCACTCTTAGTGGCTCTCAGCGACTGCACAACTCCTTGGAGCAGTCTGAACTGCCTATGAAGGAAGGGCTGCCAGAGCCTGGACGAGTCCGGGCCGATGAACGACTGCGGCCAAACAGGCCTTGCGCTGAGGAGAACTAAGCCAGGTGGTGAGGTCTGCTTGGTCTCCTCCGCTCCTGCTTCTCAGCTCTCCTACCTTCCTGCCCTGTGCGGACTGCAAGGCCAGCTCACCAGGCCTTGGCTGGGAGACTGGTAGAAAGCTGGGCTGTGGCTCAGGTAATTTTTGCCAGTTGGTCAGAGGGGATCAGAGACTACAAACCAGAATCACCAAGGCCTAGCTCCCTGATGCATGAGTCCCCTTCTCCTTGTTCTATCCCCAAGGTAGCGTGGGCAACTCTGTCCCCCAAGCGGGTAAGATACTGAAACGCCACCACCATATGACAATAGCGGAAAGTTCTCTGCTCCTCGGTGGTTTCTGTATCACAGAGCCCCTTTTCAGTGTGCTTACAGCTCCGAGTTCTGCCTCCACACCACATCCGGTATACTCCTTATTTGCTGTGAGGGCCAAAGTACTAAGAATGACCAGCCATCAGCTCCAGCGAGGGGACTTCCATTCCTTTCCTCCTTGGAGTTCTTTTCCTCAGACTTTGAAAGCAGAAGGGGGTTTGGGCTGCCTCCGAGGGATTATGGCTGCCCTTCAAGTTGAAGCTTCTCTGACCTGCTCCCTGGCTGACCAGTTTGCTGGGGACAGAGCGTGCAGATACCCACTGGAATGTCACATTTCTGCTTGACCCCAGCTCTCTCTGCTCACCTTCCAAAGGCCCCTGGAAGTGCAAAAGCCTCATGCATCTCCTTCCCCGGGCACCAGTAATGCTGCTGGCACCACCTGTGCTGTCTCCTGTGGCTGGAGACTTCAGCTGACTCCATTGCTTCCATCTTGGGCAAATCCCTAGACTGGGCCGGGCCTGCTGCAGCACTCTTGCCTTCTGGGAAGTGCCGACAAGGGGGTGGCACGGAAGAAAAATTTCCCTGGGATCACTCCGCAAGCAGCGGCTCCAGGCAAGGTGTGGACCGAGAACACTCCCTCCCTCCTGCTGCTCCTCCAGCCCTGCGGAGGCCTCGCACTTTACACGCTGATGCGTTCGCAGTGGGCCCTGGTTTCTGCAAGTGGATGTCAGTCAGGATGCCTTCATTGGAGGAAGTCATCTGCCTCTGGGGACCTCAGGTTTACAGAGTTCAAAGTGCAGGAAACCTTTCAGGAAGCCACAAAAATACAAACGGATTTGTTTTCTTACCAGTCACATAAGGACGCTAAGAACTGTGAACTCTTGGCACTGCTTCCTCCACGGCAGCCTCTCAATTCAGAGACCGGTTTCCAAGGCTGCTTGGGTGAAGCAGACGCTGCATTAGACCAGGAGTCTGCACAGCCTGGTCCCCCAGGGCTTTACTACTTTGCTGTGTGACTTGGGAGAATCACTGTCCTCCTTTGAAGCCTGTTTCCCTGTCTGTAAGATGAGTTCTTTGAAGTGGATAACCCCTAAGGCCTCGTACCTGAGAGCTCCATTTTGAGCACCCAGCGGGCGGGCTGATTTTTAGAAGGTGTCATCTACAGGAGTTTGGGGAACATGTTCCCTCCAGCCTACAGCTGCCTCTCTGGGCCTTATGCTTTGTAGTTGCCACATGTGCTTAAATCTCATGGGAGTGAGGGTAGAGAAGCTCCCTAGCCCCACATTTTCACCTGCAAAAAAAGTAAAGGACTTGTCTGAGGCCTTGTGTGGCACCAGCCTTGCCCTGTGCAGACGTATGTCTGGCCTTTAGGCCAGGTGCTTTCCATAACACGAGTCTGCGTGACTCCTGTTCCTCTTCTATGAATTTTCTGGCAAGAAGGAAGACAGGATTTCCTCGGGAAGACCGTGAGTGGCCTTCCCTGCCTCAGGTCAGCAGTGGGCCCCACCGTTGATCCCGCCCTCGTCCTGAGGCAGCACAGGGCACACCTACCTACCTACTTTATTTCCGCACTTCTGTTTTGCCAATCGAAAGGCAGCCGGGCGGCCCGCCTTTCCTCTTCACATCCCACCTCAGTTGCAAAACTCAGAATGCTGTTTTGAGATCTCATCCTGCTGCTTCTCCTGGGCCACTTGCTGGCCAGAAGCTTGCTCACTGAAGGCTGCAACCCTTTCTTGTAGCCTCCCACCATTCTCCCTGGCCCGCCAGCAGCCCGGCGTTCGAAGGAAGTTGGCCTCTCAGCGGCCGTTTGAGGGTATAGAAGCCGAGTCTGTGGCTCGCCTCTGCTGAGGGAGACGGAAGGGCGGCATGCCACGCCCAAAAAGATCTCGCCAATAATTTTTGTCTTCGGGTGCTGGAGCCCTGGATTCTGGTGCTGTAGCTCCTTCTGTGTTTCAGTAGTGCCAACATCTGCTGCTGTGGAAAAGGGACAGCGTGGTGCCACTGTATTGGGGCTGCCATTTTGAAACCTGAGTGCAATAAGGTTTGACTGTAACAATTATTTCAGGATAAATATTGTATTTGTTTCTTTAATCTGCATACGTTCTAGAATCGCTGTAAAGTAGATTTTATTTTTAAGTATCTTTATTCAGCACTGCAGAAAATAACGTTTGTACTAGTGAGTGAAGGCCGAGGTTCCCTTCCTCTGGGCTTCAACGGCTGGCAAGGCTGGCCTCAGATTCCAAAGTTTGAAGGCACATTTCTGAAAGCAACCAAGGTGTGGCCATTTGGACCCAGGCCTCACCATCAGGGGTCCTGGAAGAAGCCTCCAAGCAGCAGGGAGACCTGGTAGTTGAACAGTTGCTTAATCAAGCCAAATATTCCCACTGTCCCAGTCAGCAAGCCCACTTCAATGCCCAGTCTCTCCTGTAGCCTTGTTCTGACTCTGAATAGCACCAACTGGTGTCTGGCTGTGGGAGGGTTCCTGGCAGAGCTGCAGAACTGCCCCACGGAGCTGGAGGAGCTGGTCTCTGACACTCTGATACTAAAACCACCAGAGAGAGCTGCAGGGGTGGGTCAAAGCGGCCGGGGCAAGGAAATGTTTAGAAGGAAGGGGTGGAAGGGACGCAGGTGAGGTTGGGGCCCGCAGGCGAGCTTGCGCGGGGGCTCTTCCCCTCAGGGTTTTGGGGATGGGATCTTTAGTTCTTAGATTTGTCCTGGGGCAGTTTTAGTTCTAGAGTGGATCAGTGAAGGAACAGGGACGGGTCCCTGGCCGCCTTTGTCGGTGTGGGCTTCTTTGTTACTCTGGCAAGATTGCTTTGCAAGAGCTGCTTTTAGGGATTATCTTTTGACTACCCCAAGTGGGGAACGGGGTTCTCCTCAAAGCCTCAAACAAGATCATAGGAAAGGGGCCCTATTTTCCTGCTGCTTCACAGCTCAGAACACGAATTGAATGGAATGTATTTTTAAAAGGATAAAGTCTATTTTTTTGTATTTTAAAGAGGGGGGGCAGGAAGATGATAGCCCTCAAATAAACTGTTATTGCATTACAGGCCCCTTTGCTGGGGGGGTCAGTCCGTCGGTGGACACCTGTTTGGTCAGGCAGGTGCTTTTGGCCTCAGCCCTGCCCCTTGGAGTTGAAGTGTAGCAGCTTCTACATTCCTCCTCCAAGAATGGGACCAAGAAGGCCAGAAGCTGTCGCTGGAAACCAGGGCAAAGCCATGGGCAGTGGCTCAGGGCTCCTTGGGTGCATGTGTAGAGGTGACGCTCCTGTCTGCATGGATCCTCCGGCTCTCATGCTCTGTTGGCTCTGCAGCACAATATGTACCAATAAAGTCTCCCAGTTTCCACAGGCTCGTGTCGTGTGCGCTGGTGACGCCAGTTGTGTCGATGCTGTCTCTCGTCTCTGCATTGGCGCAGCCAGTGTACTTCACCAGTCCAGGCAAAATACCATGCAGCTAGTGATGCCCAAGGACTGAGCTGCTGCCCTGGAAGAGTCGTGCTGAGGAGCAGACCTGTGCCAGGTCAGGACTGGCAGCGGCTTGCCAGCTGCATTTTCTTTTTAGGTCTCTCTCAAGCTGCCTGGGCTATTTATTTAAATGAAACAAAAAGAAACACTCCCAACTAAAAGCACCAACCCCTGGATCAGCTACCCTAAAATTAGTGCCCCCCTCAGCTGCATTTGTTAGTGGCAGCACTGGGATTCGATCAAGGATGCACCCCAAGCCCTTCCACTGCACGGTTCTCACCTTTCCATCAGTTGAGCTCGCTCAGTTAATTTTATCTTCCAGTCAGACCACATTATTATATTACGTCCCTTAATAAGATCTCCTTTAGACTGATTATAAGGAAGAATTGTCCAACTCAGCGTGTACTGAGTGAGGTAGCTGTTAGGAGCCTTCAGGAAGGAATGCCCCTAGTCCTTCCATGTAGACATGGACTTTGAGCCGGGGGTTTACAGGGGAAGCAGAGCCAGCCACCAGACGCTGAGAAAGTCAAGAAACACATCCTCCCCAGACTCATTTTAGGCTGGCATCTACAACTGCAGGAAAAGCAGCTTCTGCTGCTTCAAGCCACAGTTTGTGGTAATTAGTGACATACTTCAACAGAATTCCAAAAGGAGCAAATGCCTTCAGAGGGGATCTGGGGACTAACAGTGATGGCCTGCTGGAGGCCCAAACTTTGCTTTAAGCTGTGCTTTATAAAAAATGCAGCCAGAGCCTTCCTCAGCAGCATGCAGTTCCGGGCAGGGGCAGTCAAAGTCCGCTGGCCAGAAGTTTTGCTCAAGCCACCTTTCCTCTTGTGTAGGACAGCATCCTCATTTGCATGTGGAGAACAGACACCACTGCTGTCATAGGTGAAACTGACATTTCATTTCTTAATTGTTACTGGGAATTGAACCCGGGGGCGCTTACCCCCTGAGCCAAGCCCTAGTCCTTAATTTTGAGATAGGGTCCTTGCTAAATTGCAATTCTGTCTCAGCCTCTGAGTTGCTGGTTACGTGAAAATCAACACTGCCAAAGGAGTTAACAACCTTGTACCCAACTCCCAACCAAAAGGGAAACAAGATAGGACTAATTTTATAAGAAGTTTTATTCTCAAAATATTAAAAAAAAAAAACCCCACCAAAAACTTGGAAGATGTTATCTCAGGACACTTGCCTCAGTCTTTATGAAGAACACAATTCCAAAACAGTGGACAAGTTCTTCCCTGTCCTGTAAGCTGAAGGAGCCCTGCCAGTTGATGGGAGCATCTCAGTAGATCTGCTTGCGTGGCAGGAGACAGCAGGCCTCTTTCAGAATGCATGTGTCTCACATGCTTGGAGACTGCTGTGCAGGGACGCCCGGGGTGGCCTGGCGAGGCAGCGTGTACATGGCTCCCAAAAACTGGTCTGCGATCCTTCCTGCTTCCCGCAACCCGCTCAGCAGAGCGCCATGGACCGTAGCTGGGTAGTTCCGGATCGTATGTTCTCCCGCAAAGAAGAGTCGTGGGATTGGCTGGTGGGGGGGTTAGCATGTTACAAAAATATGTTTATTGTATTCAAACTGCCAAATTCCTATTGACCTTGGAAGGCTGACTCCACCCCAGTTAGTAGTAAAAGTTTCTCACGGTATGCATTTTCCTAGGATTGACAGAAGCAGAACTGCAACTCAGCCCAGCCTCTCAGCCCTAGTGATACTTCTTAGCTGCATCTCTTCTTACCTAACAGTTTAACGGTGCCCAAATTTCTGGCTTGCTTTACCTCTCACGCCACTTTCTGATGGCGGGATGGGAGTGTGCGAGTCTTATCTACTCTGAACTACAGTCAGTCCAATTCCGGGGCACTTCTGCCTCCAGTTCAGAGCAGACAAGTCCAGGGCTATGATACTGAGGAACCTTTCCTGCTCTTTAGAGCAAGGTCGACCATAGTCTAAGGGGCCAAAGCTATTGAGTATGAGCAACCATAAAAAGATTTAAAAATGGGTCTTGTTTTATAGGGAGAAAAAAAAACCTAAGTTACTGACTTGCATATACTTTGGACTCTTCTGTTTTGAAAGTAGACTAAGTTTACAAAGCCATAACACAAGAAGTCAGACACAAACACTATGCCCTCTTTTACTCTGCTATTGGTTATCTGAAAGGATCTAAGGACAGGGCTACTCAAAGCTAAACACAAATCAGTCACATCAGTTTTACCTTGGGGCACTCTTCCTGAGTAAGCCCAGAAGTGATTTTCCAGTCTCTCACCTGTGGGGCACCTGGAATTGAGGGGCCAGGAGTGATCGGCTGAGCCATTAAGTCATAGTCATTTCCAGAGGACCCTGCGGCTACATAAGAATAGGAGCCCCGGGCCCAGGGGTCAGCTCGCCAACGAGACACCACAGTTTCCTTGGGCTAAAGAAAAACCAAAAGCCGAAGTCATCATTGGGCACCAAGGGCAAAGCAGGCCTCTATTAAAGTGCAAGAGTAGGTGTAGGTGGAGAAGCACAAGACCTGAGGAAGGGAGCGTGAATTACACTGAGGCAAAATGACCTCAGACTGCAGAGGAGCCTTCAAGCCCACAAATTCAGAGATCTACACAACCTGACCGTTAAAAGGCTAAGATTACAATGGGCCCACAGAACCTAAAAAAGTACCAAGGGATTCCCAGGACTTCCCTGGGGCATTCGCAGTGAGCTGCCGTGCCTCCACAAGCAGAGGAGAAATGCAGTTGACATCTACAGCCCCTGACTCGGCACCAAGGGAGCCTTTTCCAAATGTCACTTGGAGGGCTCAGGCTCCAAATATTAAAATTTGCATAAATCCCAGCACATATTTCTCCATTCTGAAACAAACTGTCCTGACCTCCAAATTTGTCACATGAGCCAAATCCCAGTTTAGTCTGAATCTGGATCCCTTCTCCCCTCCCACCTGCTTACCTGGGGCACTGCGCTGCTACCGAAAATCCCTTTGAGAATGGCAAGGCACCGGCCGACGATCACATCATCGCTGATGTTCTCCATGATGCCCGCCGCTTCTCCTGCCACCAGTGCCAACAGTATAGGAGCTGGAGAAACAGGATAATTCCAGGGTGGTTCTACAGACTGTTCTCAAGCCCCTCCCCGTCAAGCCCCCCTTGATCCCAGAGCTCTGGAATTGAGACAGGTAGCATCAAATGCCAGTCGAGACATTTTCTGAAACTCCACCCCCAAGAAGCTGGCCAGAGGGAGCTGGCCGCCTACAGTGAGTGCAGCGAACACAGCAGCTCGGACCCACCCAACACTGCCTTTGCACAGAACTCTCAGCCCTAGGTGCCTCGGAGAGCCCTGGGGCGATGGCCAGGACCCTCCAAGTCCACACTGCCTGTGGTCAGTCATTTGGAGAATGTTTATGCAACAGACTTATGAGACTGCCACAGGGTTACATCCTAGGGATAGAAAAGACAGAAACCAGACTACTCCATTAGAGTAACAACAGGCACGCACACATGGAACTGGGAACGGGCGCTATGAAAACAACACGGGGACTAAATTCGGATCCGGTGCCATCAGGGCACTTGTATCCTGAATACTTTTTTTTTTTTTTTTAAGAGAGAGGGACAGTGAGAGAGAAAGAGAGAAACAACTTTATTTAGTTTTTCACATGGCCTTAGTTGCTCCAACACTCAGTTGTGTACGTGGTGCTGGGGTTTGAACCCGGGTCCTCATGCTTGCCAGGCAAGCGCCGAAACCGCTGAGCCAGCCACCGCTCCAGCCCCTGAATACCTCTTTGAAATACATTTAGCTCAAGGCCTAAAGGCTGAGTAGAGGGGCTGGAGTGGTGGCTCAGTGGTTACGGCACTTGGCTAGCATGTGCAAGGATCCAAGTTCGAACTCCAGCACCACGTACACAACTGAGTGTTGTAGCAACAAAGGCCACATGAAAAACTAAATAAAGTTGTTTCTCCCTCTCTCTCTCACTGTCCCTCTTTCTAAAAAAAAAAAATCTGCCTTTTAAAAAAAATAAATAAAATAAAGGCTGAGTAGAATGAGCCAGGCTGGGAAGAGATGCAGGAAAAATCGGTGGCCCAGGACACAGTACATGCAGAGGCCCTGAAGTAGAAAGCAGTACGGCACCCCAGAATCAAGAGGGCGAGCGCGCCTGCAGCAGAGGAGCAGGAGCCAGACGAGCAGGCGGCAGAGAAGGCGAGGCTGTGCTGGGCTCTGAAGGCTCTCTTCCAGCAACGGAAAGCCATCAAGAGAAGCAGGGGCCGTCAGGAGGAACCCTGGCAGCTGTGAGGGCAGTTAGCAAGGAGCACTCAAATTTGAGGGATACTGTGAGGTGGCACTGATGGGACCTGGTGCCCGGGTGGAGAAAGGAGGAAAAGGCACTGGCCTTGGGTCATTCATTGTGCTGTGCACAGGGAACAGAGCACCTCCTCCGGAATCAGAGGCCCTGGAGGTGAGGACCACTGTTCACCACCAGGCCGAGAGCGACTGGAGACCTGGCGAGGCCACGTGCCTGCGTCATCACGGCCATGCTCTCGGTACTGCTGTGCATCAGGGTCTGTTCCTTTTCTTGGAGAGTGGTGGGGGATAAATGCACTTTTCCCTCTATGCAGAGTTAAGAAAAGTCCAATTAGAAAAGAGAATAAGCCAACAGAGGTAGGAGTGTGGAAAACGCATTCAAACGGAAGTGGTCAAAGATTCGGGAGAGAACTGGGTGTGACAGAGAATGAAATTAGTACCCTCTTCCAGGGTTTGTCCCTCCCTGCTGAGGTGATTCCTCTTTTTATGTGTTCTTTTCCTGACACCTAGAATGGGTTCTAGGCATCCCTTACTCAGTTACTCAAAAGAAAAATTAAGACATATGTACTGGAGGAAGCCTCCAGCATTTCTAATTCTGTGTCCCTTTAAGAATATTGGGGAAAGGGAGTGGCTAGAAAGCAGTTACCTTTATAGAGGTTCCAGAAGAGGAAGAGCTCACCCCTGCTGGCAGTCGTGCTGCCCACATGCCCGAACAAATTGACACTCGGATCCCAGAACACACGGTCAAAACACAACACCACCTGTGGAAGAAGGCAAGTGAGATGGGGCAGGCTCCCGAGCAGCTCTCTAGAGGGCTCTGTCCCTCAGCAGGAGACTTCTTCCTCAGACTTCAGTCTCTCCGCATCTACTTATCATGGAAGCCCTGAAATCCATCATCAATCTGCTACTTAGGGCGCTTATGGCATCCTGCGTGGGCCTGGGTCTGTGAGGGACACGGCTGTGTAGCCAGGTGCTAAAGGAGTCGCCAGCCCTCAGCCCAGCGGCAGCATCAGGGCCACCCTTCCTTTCCTCTCTGGGCAGCAGCAGTTGGACTGGCTTGTGCGGCGTGTGCACATCTGGGAACAGGGAAGGTGCCCGGGCGCGTGACCTTGTTGAGGTTGCCGAACCCCATCCTCTGGACCGCAGAAGTCTTCCACTCAGGGAGAGGCGGCACGAACTGGACAGCCGGCGGCTGCTGCTTCAGCACGCCCAAGGGAAGGGTGCAGAGGACCGCGTCGCACTTGTAGATGAACGTCTGGCTTGTGGAGCGCGTGTTCACGGCTATCACTTCGCATCCTAGAGAGGTGGCGACAGGAGACCATCGGCAGGGGATGAGTCAACAGGGAAGCTAAACACTCGGTGCACAAAGGGGTCTGCGTGCCCGCTTCCTAATTCGACTACGCATCCAGTGACAGGCACATGAGAAAACAGGTAGGAGGCGAGCCTGAGGCTGCATGGTAAGAGCAGCCGGGATCCACACCCTAACAGCCAGCGCCAAGTCCGCGACCACCGCCCTCCTCGCACGCTGCCATCTGCTGCACGCACCTCTTCCCGGAGGCATGTAATTTAGACCAAAACGAGGAGCAAAACGCCACCCAACGGGAAGCAATACCTTTTCACCACGGACAGCTGCTCACAAGGACCAAGAGCACAAGGCCGTGGGAGACCGTGGGGCACATCTAGGGGACACAGCCTCAAAACTCTGCTGCACACGCATTTTTTTTTCTCAGAGAGAATATTTTCCCATCTGGCCTTTGTTTCTGACACTTAGTTGCCTATGTGGTGCTGGGATTGACACCCAGGGTCCCGCACATGCCAGGCTGCCGCTCCAGCCCCGGCACACTCCTTGAGAACACACTATGGTGCTCAGATTGCGAATGAGCTCAAAGCTGACCTCAGACAGGGCACTGACATTGTCACTACTGTTTCGCCTCATTTGTTCTGCACTGAGTGCTTGTTTACATAATTAAAGTTAGATGCATCAGTCGCATAACAAGTACGAGCACTCAGCATGACCATCTCCGTGGCTGCAGAGCTGGGGAGGATACTCTCTCTTCTCCCGTTGCCTGCAAAGGCCACGTAAAGGTGGTCGCCCTCAACTCCGCCAGCTAGGGGCTGCCTTTGATGGAAAGCTGAATGGGAAAAATCTGTCTCTACGGCTGCAAAAACAAATCTGCAGTTGCGGTGATCTCAGCAACTCTGGGAAAGAGCCAGGGAAGCTAGGACTGGAGGCCCCATCTCCACCTATGCTAGGCACTCGGGAGGGCCCTTAGGGAGGTGACCAGCTATTTATTCAAGGAGTTCAACACTGTCAATGGCAGCTTTTCTGCATCTCACACTAATGTACTCTGGAACTGGCAATAGCAAGGATACCGCATCTACCCTGTAGACCCTCGAGGCTACTCCATCTTTGAAGTCAACTCCTCAGCCAGACTCCTTGAGTCCCAGGATCCAGCCTAAACAAATGACATTCCTCAACAGGAAATGGATCCAAAGACCAAGAGGCAGAATGTATAAGGGTGGGCCCCACTTGAAAGCAGGGGTCCAAATCCTGGTGTTTATGAATACACTTAGCCAAATGAGGTCTCAACTCACTAGCCATCGCCATACTCTCTTATTTCATGCAGAAATTGGAACTCTAAAATTGCCTCAACTTTCTGGTTCAAATAATGAAGGGCTTAGAACCTTCAGGGCTCCACAGGCTCAATCATCTGGAAAAGCAAAGTTGTGTTGTGGAGCCATCATCTGTGAAGCACTGTACGAGCAGACATCCGGACTGTCCCTGCTGTAAGTCACACTCGATGGAAGAGCGGCCCCTGCTGAGGAGGCGCTCATCTTACCCGCATGGCCGTCGCGTACCTGAAGCGGTATAGCGCACCTGGCGCACTGCTGTGTTCAGCTTAATGTCCAAGCCTTCTGCCAATGCCACAGGCACACAGGAGTAGCCGTTCCTCACTGTCAGGTGGCTGCCAGTAAACTCAAAGTCGTCATCCTAACGAGAGAAAGGAATCTAGTTCCATGTTTTCTTAATCAAATCTATGTCATATGCATCAAGTTCTGGTAGAAACTCCAAGCCTGTGGAGCAGTACTCAATTACAGCACCCACGGAAAACACAAACACCACCGTGTCCCAGATCTCTGGGAAGTGGGTAAATAAGGCAGGCAGTGCTTTTTCCCTAGAAGAGGTTCCTGTCACTGTCCATGGGGGATGCGTGTGACACTCAGGTTGGTCCTCAGCACAGCAGTTTACTTATTTGGCTTCTGAACACATTACAGATTTGTAGGATATCAGATTCACCATCCTAATTACATCTTCCTTCACCCCAAAAGCAAAAGGATGATTTCCAAAAACAAGTCAGTCAAACTAGATGAAGGCGATCCAGGATTAGAGAGAGGCCCAAGATAATCCGTATTTTAAAAGTCAAGTTTTGACCTGGAAGTTAATCTCCAAAATGATATTATTTCTTTGAATATACTGAAAAAATATTCCATATACAGAAATGTGTAAAAGCGAGTCAATAATTCTAATTTCACGAAGTTCTTTGGGGAAAACACACCCCAGTGGAACTGGATAAAAATATTGTGCTGGTGGGCAAGCCCTGTATATACTGAGATCAGGGAAATCTAAATAGTAGGGAGGTATATCACACTCAAGGATTAGAACTCTTCACCACCCCCGATACCAGGGATTGAACCCAGGGCCCCATGCGTGCTCTACCAGAGTCACGTCCTCAGCCCAGAAGACGGAACATGGCAATTCTTATGCTGATCTAGAGATCTGATGTCTTCCTAATAAAAACCCCGGAAGCTATTGATAAGCTGATTCCAAAAATTTTATGGAAATACAGATGATTTAACACAGTCAAAACAATTTCAAAAGAAAGCTGCAAAACCTATACTACCTGAATTCAAGACTTATTTTAAAGCAATAATAAAATATTATGATACTGGCATAAGGAGAGACTGATAAATGAATAGAGAAGAGTAAACTGTAGACTGACAGTTTCACAGCCAACTGATTTTCAACAAAACTGCAAAGACAAGACAAATGAAAAAATGATGGTGTTGAAATAATTAAGATACCTATATTGAAAAATATAAATCTTGTCCTCACCTCTCAGTATACGTAAAAATGAACTAAAAATGGATTCAGACCTTAAAAAAAAAAAAAGCACAAAGCTAAGGGACTGAAGGCGTGGCTCAGTAGTAGAAAGCATGTTTAGTATGCACAAGGTGCTGGGTTCAATTCCAACCAAAAATAACAAAAAGGGAAAAAATCCAAGAAAAAACATAAAGCCTAAAAGAAAAGAGTACAATTAAGACTTCACTGAGAGACACCACTTAGGAAACAAAACGGTGAGCCAAACGCTAGAACAAAGCACTCGCTAAACAAATGTGACAAAGACATCTGGCTAGCATTTAAAGAATGCAAGGAGTGGGGCTGGGGCCTTACAGCTTTGCCTGGCACCTGCAAGGACACGGGTTCAAACCCCAGCACCATGTACACAACAAAGTGTTGGAGCAACAATAGCCACATGAAAAAACAAAACTGATTCTCTCTTGCTGTCCCTCTTTTTTTTTTAAAAACAAAACAAACAAAAAAACACATAATGAGAGATGGAGCGGTGGCTCAGCTGGTGGAGCACTTGCCTGGCAGGGGCAAGGACCTGGGTTTGGACCCAACTAAGTGTCAGAGAAACAAAGGCCAGATGAAAGGTAAGATCGATTCTCTCTCTCTCTCTTTTTTTTTTTTTAAAGAGAGAGGGACAGTGAGAGAGACAGAGAAAGAGAGAAACAACTTTATTTAGTTTTTCACATGGCCTTGGTTGCTCCAACACTCAGTTGTGTATGTGGTGCTGGGGTTTGAACCCGGGTCCTCGTGCTTGCCAGGCAAGCGCCGAAACC